>JAMWET010005346.1:0-5000 GCA_024036415.1 Prochilodus magdalenae | reverse complement strand
GAAGCAGCTCGGCAGTGTGGGAAAGTCAGGAGCAGAATGTTTGGTGGGCCCTTGGGTCTCTCGTCCCTGCCCCCCCCCCCCCCCCCCCCCCCCCCCCCCCGTTGTTTCTGAACGCGGGAGCAGCTGGACCAAATTACAGCGCTCTCAGCTGAGCGGGTTGAGAGGCGTAGAACCTGTTGTTCTCTGGACGGTATGATCTCAGCGTGGGAACCGGGTGTTTGGGAATGACAGTGTGCGTGTCGGTGCTTGGTTACAATTAGGTCCTCTTTAATGTGGCACCTTGTTTCCTTTTCGGGGCATGGGCTGTCCCGCTGGTCTGCCGCTGTGAGCCGGGAGCCGGCGGTCCTGCGCGCGCTCTCGGCTGTCTGGTTGCCGTCGGTGACTGTGTTTGCGGAGATTTGTGGGAGAAGTGGGAGATCAGACCACCCAGGGTGGACAGAGTGCAGGCGCCGCCTCCTCTCCTGGTGATAAAGCCGTTGTGGGACACTGATGTTGGCCAACACGGCCAAACACTTCCTGAAACAGCTCCTGCTGGTTCTAGATTGGACCTCGTACACGCCACCGCTGCTGTCGTCAGTTTGGTGTCGTTCACAGTGCGGTGGTGGAGGGAGGGGGAACCATGGGGTTCCGTTACAGCCTCTAATAAAGGCACTCTAAAAACAAGAAGAGGTTTAGGGAAAACTGGCCGGGGGGTTCTTGCCGGGGCGTTCTTGCCGGGGCGTTCTTGCCGAGGTGCTGACCTCTGAACTGGTTAGGGTTAGTAAAGGCTGGTTAGCCTCATTGCGTCCTAGCAGTGCTAGCTTCGTCGTCTGTGCGGTGTAGGAAGGTTCCTCAGGTTGGTGGTGTCGTATGTGGTTCTGTAGAGCACCCAAAAGGGTTCTGGTACCCGAGGCCAAGCTTGTAACAACAGAAGAACCTTGTATGTGCTCTATAGAGTTGAGTTCAATGTACAGAACATCTGTAGAACCATTAGATCATGCGAAGAACCGTTTACAGATGGTTCTAGACATTTGTGAGCGACACAAGCCGTCTCACGTACATGCTACGAATGTTAGCATTAGCTACATTGCTAACAGATTACTTGTATACTGCAGGATGGGAGGAGTGATTCCGAGTGGGGTTTGGGTCAGAGGTTCTGTACAGTGGTGGTGATGGTACCCAGGGTTCTCCATGTCTAGAACACACATATAGACACGTTAGTGATTACCTAACCCACCAGTGAACCTACACGTGTCTCTGAGTGTGTATGGAATGTTGGTGATGAAAATCTGGAAAACCTGGAAATACTAAGTTCCTTTGGGGGACTATTTGACCTCACAGCGCCCTGCAGCATGTATCCCTCCACCATGAATGGAGTTTAAGGCTGAGATCTTCTCCACACTATCATAAACAGCGTCTCAGACATCAGGCAGCGTATTCAGAACCTCCTCCTGTAGGAACTTCCTGTGAGGGAGAGTTTAGAGGGGACGTCTGGTTACCTTCACCACCACTGGGACTCTGAGGGGTCTTTATGATCTTGAGTTTGGGAGCTCCTCCTTCAATAAAGGTGGTGGGTTATGAAATGGTTGGGTGGTGATGTGGGAATTGTGACCGGTCTACTTGGTTGCCTGAGGGCTTGTCTGGACTGTGGCGAGTCCGGGCGCCAGTCTGCTGGAGCTGTGGCGGACAGTAGATGGAGGTCTCGGTGGTGGTGTAGACCTGATGTCCTATGCGTACTGCTGAGTTACCGAGTCCCCACACAAAGGTCCTTTATTGGATTCCTTGTGGCGCGCAGAAGGAAGCTGTCCCGCTGATGACCCTTCAGTGCTTTGTTCCCACTCGTTGGCACACATGCCGGAGCGCCGGGAAGTGCACTTGAAGCTGAGTGGGCGCATTTTCTCCGCCTGTAACCATCGGTGACTAAAGCTGGCTGGCTTTCCCTGGGTCTCCTCAGAGTTCACCTTCAGGTGTGGACCCGGGAGATGGTGGTCTTCCCGGGTTCTGGTTTTCCACACAGGGAATCTGGTGATGTTGTACAGTGCACTGGAGGGATGAGCCTGCTCTCAGTGCTTATCGCGGTGCAGGTGGTGTTGAACCGGTGCCAGCCGTGCACGCTGCTTCAGCGTAGACGTCAAGTTGCCAAAACAAACCGCCACCGTGGCGACTGGGGGTCGGCGGGTTCGGGCCGGGACCTTCAAATGCACATGGGTGACATCAAAACCCCGCAGGTGGAGGGTTCCAGCCGGGTTCAGCCGAGCGGAGCCTCCCACTGGGGTGAAAGCAGATGTCCCGGCGTGCCGTGTAATTTACGTCTCCGTGTAAACGAGCTTGCTGTTTGAGACGTATCCGCGTCTCCGTCTTTACCTGTACTTTCCGACAGGTAGCTCTTCAAAGGCTTCAAAGCTGGTCGGAGTCTTGAAGTGTGAACCTGAGCCCTGTGCTCTTCTCCAGGCTGTCAGAGGCCAAATACAGCTGTGTCCGCGTGCACCAGGCGGGGGTCTCGGGGGTGCCGTGTTTGTGGTTCCCTCACTGAAAGCATTTGTTGTCCCAGCAGCGTGTTCCGCCGCCGGAGCGGATTTGGCTGCTCCGGCGTTGTGTGAAAATACCCGGCCTCGGGCGACAGCGAGCACACCTGCTGTTACGGCGGGCCGCCTCCTCGCCTGTGCAGAGCTCTGTTAGCGATGGGGGCCTCGCCGCGCAGTTCTGGAAAACCTTCCTCCTGGAATCCAGGGGCTCCGACTGTCGGAGCGCCGACTCTCCGGCTAGTCAGCTTCACTGGTAAACGCCGCTCCTCTCTTTCCCAAAGCGCTAGCTGCTAGCTTCTTTTAGGAAAGGTCCAGTCATGCTGGAATACCCAGCGGGGTGCTGTTTCCGGGCAACGTAAAAAATGGCCGTCCATAAACGTGTCGGTGAATAGCTTCCTTTATTATGATAAAGGTCCGCAAACAAACTCTGCCCGCCGGAATAGGACACAAACAGACCGCTGACGGATTGTTTCCACAGGAGAGAGGACGTCCCCGTTCGCTGGAGGCCGACTTTCACATGACCTCGAACTTGGCTTCCTTTCTAATCCGGCATTCCCCATCCCGTCTCCCTTTCCCACTGATGGCAGCGGAGGGCTCATGTTGCTTTGGAGTGGAGAGGATGGATGCTGTAGAACTCCTGCGTCAGGGTTTAGGAGGAGGAAGTGGGAATTGTGGGCAGATCCCATTATCCGGTCTTCTTCAGTTCCATACATGGATGTTACATGAGCCAGGAAAGCCAGATCCACCCGGATCAGCGTTCACTGGAAGTGTATCTGTAGAGTTACCATTACAGTAACATTCGGCATTCCCAATCCCGTTTTTCATTCCCACTGAATGGAAGAGCGTGCTCATGTTAGCTCAGGGTGTGTGGGGTTTACTTCTGGTTTGTATCTCCTCCGTCAGGGTTTAGGATGAGATGGGAATTGTGAGCTGATCCCATCATCCAGTATTCCATACACTGAAGGAAATGATCTAGATCCGTCTGGTTTGGCGTTCTTTTGAAGTACGTCTGTGGAGTTAGCGTACGAGTTAGCGTACGAGTTAGCGTACGAGTTAGCATCGTAGCCCAGAACCACACTAGCGTTCCGCTCCTCCTGTGATCCAGAGTTGGAATTTTTCTGTGCACCGGATATTTGCCAGTGACTGGTAACGTTCCGCCGTTAAGATCCCGAGTCTGCTTGGTTCACTGGGATACCTCAGTAAGAATGCACGGGGGGGCACTGAGGCGACTTGACCAGAGGCAGCCATTGGTCGCTGTGCTGAAGTGGCCTACACTGACACTGCCGCACACACGAACCTCAGTGTGGCCCTCCGTAGGGGGGGGTTAGGAGGTCTGCAGGGAGGACCTCCCATAAGGAGGTGCAGGCCAAAGAGGCCAAGGTCAAAACATTCCTTTTAATGAGAAGTGGGATAAAAGCGGAGAATGGAGAGCCCTGATGGGGGTGGGGGGGGGGGGGGGGGGGGGGGGGGGGGGTTCAGAGAAAAAGAAAAGAAAAACAAAAAAAAAAAAAAAAAAAAAAAAAAAAAAAAACAACAAGAAAGAGAATGGAGAGCCCTGATTGGATAGTTCTCCAGGAGACAAGCCCGGTTCTGCTGCCACCTACAAGAGACCCGGTAGTCTCATCGTTTGGACTGGAAACCCGGAAGCTGTAGAACACCGCCACTCATCCAAATGGTGCATCCCGGTACGGGGAATGTCGTCCCTGGAGGGCACGGCTGCCATGAGGGTCCAGTTAGGGCAGACTCGTACGACGCCTTGACCCTTGCCCGTGCAGGATCGTCCCCCCTCCACACTCTCCCTGCTGGCCGGCCTTCACCCTGGGCTTCAGGTTCCAGGCCCGAGTGCGGTTGCTCCATCGCTCCGAGGAACACTAGGGTGGTAGTGTAGGATTGTCAGTGGTGTGAGGGGTGTGCACACCAAACGTGGCCCTGTGGACCTCTATGAAACACAGGTAGACGGCGGTCCGGGGGCTCCAACACCTTCACCAGGAACATGACTGGCAGGGAGCAGGTTGGGTTGGAGTCGGAATACGGGTATGTAGGATTAGGGAAGGCTCGATTCAGGAATGTTGGAGCCGTTGGCCGCTCCTGTTGTGGATGTCCTGGCTGCAGGTTTGAAGGCAGGGAAGCCTGAACACGTTGTGTTGGGGGTCTGAGTACGGAGAGGGTCCTGTGCCCGCTCTGTGGCTGAGGGGTGAGATCTGTGATGGTATGTGACCCTGCCATCTGATGAGCCACATGTGCAGGTAGCAGTCAGGTATTTCTGGTGTCTGTGTCTCCTGTATCATGGCTGCAGATCTCGCAGTGAGGTGGGGGGTAGGGAGGTGTTGGGAGGTGTTGGGAGGTGGGGGTGAAGGAGGTGTTGGGTGGTAGGAAGGTGTTGGGGTGGGTGCGTACGCGGCTGGTCTCCGTGTCTACTCCGCCGCTGTCTGTCAGTAGGTTTGGTTTTATTACCGAGCGGGGACCAGAGTGCGTTCCCCCGGTGACCTTGAGCGG
>JAMWET010005345.1:27500-54577 GCA_024036415.1 Prochilodus magdalenae | reverse complement strand
CAACAGCCACGACTGCGAATGGCATTGCAGTCCAGCATTGCCTTCTGGGTGCACCTTTTGTTTTTAAGGATGAGTGTGTCTTAAGCCTACTGCAGTTTAGCCCCACCCTTTTAGGCTGAGACGTGACGGAGGGCAGCCAATGAGAACCGAGGTGGTTAACCTATATCAGCCTTAAAGAAACAGTAACATAACCACCCTGTTTAACTAACCTAAAGAAGCCCACAGTGACGTATGTGCCACAAGACTTTTAAACGTCTGTAGAGTTCTTTATACGGCTTTATCCTTCACCTGAACACACGGAGTCCCTGAGTGACCTAAACCCAACATCCTGGACACAGTCACATGACAGCTGGTGAACATATGACCTCATTTAGAAAATAGAATAAACCCATATTGTATATTACATAAACCCATAGTCTTTATAACATATACCCATATTCTATATCACATATACCCATATTCTATATTACATATACCCATAGTCTATATATCATATACCCATATTCTATATTACATATACCCATAGTCTATATTATCATATACCATATTCTATAGTCTCACATCTACCCATCCCCAATATCGTAGTTTAGCAAACATATAGCCCTATTCCTCAATATGTCACATCTATACCCATGTATTGCTATATTAGCATATATCCCCATGATGTTCTATATAACATACCTCATCATATTTGGTCTATATTACATACAAACCCATAGTCTATATAAACATATACCCATATTATTACATCACATATACCCATATTCTATAGTACATATACCCCATGAGGCTCTATATGTCAGTATACCCATCCGCATTCCTATTATTACATATACCCATAGTCTTAATCGCATATACCCAGTATTGTGATATTACATACATCGCTGCTGTACAGTCTATATTAACTATAGTACCATACTGTGTGTCCTATTTTAACATTTAACCTAACTCTCTATATTACACATACCCACTATTTAATTAAGTGATCAATACCCATAGTCTATGATACACGACATCCCCTCAGTATTCTATATTACATACACCCATAGTCTATATAACATACACCCATATTCTATATTACATATACCCATAGTCTATATTACACATACCCGTATTCTATATAACATACACCCATATTCTGTATTACATATACCCATAATCTATATTAAATATACCCACATCTATATTACATATACCCATTCTGGCCCCATTTCTAGAACACCATGATGGAATACCAGTTATGAAATTGTTGTTGTGACATATGCTCCCAGTATTATGACTCTATAATACCAACAGAAGACACCATGTGACCTCTTTGTCCCAATAAGACTGATCTTTATGATCTTATAACTGACCCTTCATTATTTTCCCTTTAAGGGGAAACGGCTTTGGGCTCTTATGGGTTAAAGAGAGCTTGGGGGCGGGAAATAAACTTTTTCATTTTATTAAAGTTTGTTGATGATCTTGAAGACCAACTTCTCGACCTGCTGTTTACCAGAGAGCCTCCTCGGTGCTGCAGCACACCGGAAATCCCTGAGAGTGCAGATTTCTCTTGAAAGAGAGCTCATAAGCTGAGCTAGTTCATTGTAGACAAGTGGATTAGCGGAGGAGATCCTATGGGTAAAAGTGTTAAGGCAGCTAAACTTACTTTAAGCGGCGTTCGGGTGGTGAAGCCGGCCTTCTCAAGTTGGAACAGCTCAGCACTTTGCTTCCCGGTGGAACTGGGTCTATGTGTGTAAGGGGAGCATTCCCAGCTTGAGAGCACAGCTGTACTATCCTGAGTAATGACACATACAGACCAGATCTCGCTGTTAGTAGAGCAGAGGAGCAAGAGGCGCTCACACTATGCTGCCGTACTGTAGGACCTCAGCTCCAGCTTAAAGAATGGATAGTATAGACACTCATCGATGCCCAGAAGGAATCAACCTACAGGAATGGAACTTGGTGGGTAGGTTTGACATCATGAGACCTGCAAATGGGCCAAGTTTCACATTCGGCTGTGCATGTCCTGTACCTGACTGACCCAACAGCGACCATTACAGACATCCAGCGAGCAGTGGTGTCTCCATGAGTCGTCCTCTTAGTACGACAACTGCCCTTAACACCACGTCAACGTCACCAAACCTGAGATGGTGTCGTACAAGACTGTCATGGAGTGACTCAGAATGGCAGCGGGACATCTTCATTGACGAGTCCCGCTTTTGTCTTGGTGGAGACGACCAATGTGTGTGGTCAGCCCCAAGATGTAGGGTTGGTGTAGGGATCCAGAAGGCCTGGTGTCACTCCAGCTCCACCTCTACCATATCACTTTTGCATGCCTGGTGTTGAGCGTATTCATGTACAGTGTGAGCGAGATGAGAACATGGGCCGATATGCACGCAAGGTGGTTCCTCCAGGTTGTAGCCTGGATGTTCTGCCGCACTGCTGTTATCCTGGATTGTGAGGAATGAGGTGTGGGTGCTCCCCAGCCCAATAAATGGTCTCCGGTACACCGCAATGGCTGTCTCTAGTGGGTTTCTCTACGGAAGTCGGGGAACCACCTGTTGCATCTCTCTCCCTGGGAACCTCCACCCGACCATCCAAATTCGCTACAACCGCACCATCTGCAGGAACTGCGTAAGGATATTCAAGCTGCATGGAAAGGATTATAACAGGACACCATTAGGAACCTCTACAGCTCCATACTGAGACTTCTGGCGTGTTGGGTTAGCCAACATGGCGGCTCGACACCATGCTGAGAGACAGACTTCTGTATGTGTAGCTCAATAAATATTGATCATATCAGTCTAAATTTATCATCAGTTATTGAGCCTGGTCACCTTTATCTTCCTTCCCCAACACCACCGTAACCCCACACCTCCTTCTGGGTGCAGCTGTACATGTGTATTGGTTATGTAACTGGTTATATGCTTGAGTCACTTTTTGAAAATCACTGCCTTGTGTCTTGAGAGATGGCACATCGTAATCCAGTGGTCTATGCTGTTTCTATCTCCACCCATACGGTGATCTCAGAGGGGTTCACTACTTCAGAATGGAAAAAACCGACCACAACAAGGACCGTGTGCGGACGTGCACTTGTGACGGACAAAATGATGGTGTAAGAGGCTGAAAGTATGGTGTTGTGTGAAGGAAACTACTCATTACTCAAGGCATACCAGCACGTCTGTACGACTGCCACCGGGACTGGCTCTCTCATCTTCAAAGGCTCTTCGACCTGCTCCTGGTGCTTTAGGTGGCTTAATGCTACATGACACATCTTCCAGAGTTCTTCCTGACCGAACTGGACAAATTACGCAGGCTTTAGTAAGCATGGAAACAGTTAGTCACATGGTCAGCAATCACCAGAACTGATGACTTCACCAGTCATGTGCGATGTAGGGTATTCAGGAAAACCATTAACGTCACCAAAAAGAGCCAGTGCCAATCGTTTCAACTGCAGAACCGTACCAGTGGAACAGGGGAGTGACCTTAGTAAGGCAGACGGGGCTTTAATGATGTCCTTAAAGGTATACAGTATATACACTATATCAGGGAGGCATATATTTAAACCCAAGACTTACACTGAGATATTAAACAGCAAAATATATACATACATAAATAATACTTAATACTTAAATTGAAATCTCTTGTAAAAAAATAAAACTTTTTTGAAGTTATTTTTTTTATTTCTTTCTAAAGTCTAAAGTTGGGTTCATTTTAGATTCATCAATTTACATTTAAATATATAAAAATAAAAGTTTTCTCACGTTTTCAAGTCACTACTGAAAGGCAGGGTGTTTGTCTGGGGGTGGAGCCTTACTTTAGCCACACCCATGCCTTTCTAAGAGGAGACATGCATGCCTTAATGTCCCCGAAGGTCACATGGTGAGTAGTTTTGAAGTACGTGTGTCCCAAAGTTTTTATGTCACTACTGAAACGCTGAAACGAGTCTTTGTCTGGGGGCGGAGCCTTACTTTAGCCACACCCATGTCTTTTTAAGAGGAGACTGTGCATGCCTTAATGTCCCTGAAGGTCACATGGTGCATAGTTTTGAAGTACGTGTGTCCCAAAGTTTTCAAGTCACTACTGAAACACAGAGTGTTTGTCTGGGGGCGGAGCCTTACTTTAGCCACACCCATGCCTTTTTAAGAGGAGACATGCATGCCTTAATGTCCCTGAAGGGTCACATGGTGAGTAGTTTTGAAGTACGTGTGTCCCAAAGTTTTTGTCACTACTGAAACGCAGAGTCTTCGTTTGGGGGCGGAGCCTTACTTTAGCCACACCCATGCCTTTTTAACAGGAGACTGTGCATGCCTTAATGTCCCCAAAGGCCACATGGTGAGTAGTTTTGAAGTACGTGTGTCCCAAAGTTTTCAAGTCACTACTGAAACGCTGAAACGAGTCTTTGTCTGGGGGCGGAGCCTTACTTTAGCCACACCCATGCCTTTTTAAGAGGAGACATGCATGCCTTTATGTCCCCGAAGGTCACATGGTGAGTAGTTTTGAAGTACGTGTGTCCCAAAGTTTTCAAGTCACTACTGAAACACAGAGTCTTTGTCTGGGGGCGGAGCCTTACTTTAGCCACACCCATTCCTTTTTAAGAGGAGACTGTGCATGCCTTAATGTCCCCGAAGGCCACATGGTGAGAAGTGTCCCAAAGTTTGAAAATATAAGCTTAGCGTGTAACACTGAGAATGGTCACTACTGAAACACTCTGTGGGCAGAACCTTATTTTAGCCACACCCATGCCCTTTTCGAGAGTTTGAAATGGGTTAAATTTGGCCCTACCAATTTTAGTCTCTACTGAAAGGTTTGGTATGGTTGTGGTAGTTTTATGATTGGTTTGGCAGTGACAAAGTTAAATTCGGTAAAAACTCACACATGTGCTCAACCATTTCAGTAGAATCATCCATATAAAAATTTTATTTGCTGCAGAAGTTAAGCAGTTATCAGCTGAGAGGGAGGAATGTATAAAAAGAGCTGGATGCTTCACTCAGCCCGGTTCCATATACCTTCAAATTAGAAACGCACTCTATCAATCTGTACTCCAGCAACAGCCCATTAACGTCCATCATAGGTTTGCTGTTGAGGGTAATGTGTTGGAATTATTGTCAGTGGTACTTGAGCATACCATAGATATCAGTAGATAGAATTTATGTTGGAGAATTCCTCAGAGTCATAGTTTTATATACATTATGCTGGAGTACAATGGGTCAAAAACCATTAGTGTCCAATTGCTTATGGATGTAGTCACGTAACGTCCAGTCAAATTCATTTATATAGGTCTTTTTACAACAGAGTCACAAAGCAGCTTTACAGAGTATCTGGGTCCAAGACCCCAATGAGCAAGCCAAAGGCACCAGTGGCAACGAGAAACTCCCTCAGAGCAAGATGAAGAACCAAGACTCAAAAGGGAAACACTTCCTCTTCAGATCGAGTGTTGAATGTTTTGGAAGAGTTTTAACTGTTTTAGGAGGAGTGTTGAGTGTTTTAGGAGAAATGTTAAATGTTTTAGGAGTGTTGGGTGTTTTAGGAGGAGTGTTAAATGTTTTAGGAGTGTTGGGTGTTTTAGGGGAAGTGTTGGGTGTTTTAGGAGGAGTGTTGGGTGTTTTAGGAGGAGTGTTGAATGTTTTAGTAGTGTTGGGTGTTTTAGGGGACGTGTTGGGTGTTTTAGGAGGAGTGTTAGGTGTTTTAGGAGGAGTGTTAAATGTTTTAGTAGTGTTGTAGGTGTTTAGGAGAGTGTTGGGGTGTTTTTCGGAGGATTGTTTTGAATGCTTTTAGGAGTGTTGAAATGTTTTAGAGTGTAGGGGTGTTTTTAGGAGGAGTGTTGAATGTTTTAGGAGGAGTGTTGAATGTTTGAGGAGTGTTGGGTGTTTTAGGAGGAGTGTTGAATGTTTTAGGAGGAGTGTTGAATGTTTTAGGAGTGTTGGGTGTTTTAGGAGGAGTGTTAAATGTTTTAGGAGTGTTGGGTGTTTTAGGGGAAGTGTTGGGTGTTTTAGGAGGAGGTTTAAATGTTTTAGAGAGTTTTGGTGTTTTAAAGGGGAAGTTTGGTGTTTTAGGAGGAGTGTTGGGTGTTTTAGGAGGAGTGTTGAATGTTTTAGTAGTGTTGGGTGTTTTAGGGGACGTGTTGGGTGTTTTAGGAGGAGTGTTGGGTGTTTTAGGAGGAGTGTTAAATGTTTTAGTAGTGTTGAGTGTTTTAGGAGGAGTGTTGGGTGTTTTAGGAGGAGTGTTGAATGTTTTAGGAGTGTTGAATGTTTTAGGAGTGTTGGGTGTTTTAGGAGGAGTGTTGAATGTTTTAGGAGGAGTGTTGAATGTTTTAGGAGTGTTGGGTGTTATAGGAGGAGTGTTGAATGTTTTAGGAGGAGTGTTGAATGTTTTAGGAGTGTTGGGTGTTTTAGGAGGAGTGTTGAATGTTTTAGGAGGAGTGTTGAATGTTTTAGGAGTGTTGGGTGTTTTAGGAAGAGTGTTTAATGTTTTAGGAGTGTCGAGTGTTTTAGGAGGAGTGTTGGGTGTTTTAGGAGTGTTGGGTGTTTTAGGAGGAGTGTTGAATATTGTAGGAATGTTGAGTGTTTTAGGAGGAGTGTTGAATGTTTTAGGAGTGTTGGGTGTTTTAGGAGGAGTGTTAAATATTTTAGGAGTGTTGAGTGTTTTAGAAGGAGTGTTGAATGTTTTAGGAGTGTTGGGTGTTTTAGGAGGAGTGTTTAATGTTTTAGGGGTGTCGAGTGTTTTAGGAGGAGTGTTGGGTGTTTTAGGAGGAGTGTTGGGTGTTTTAGGGGAAGTGTTGGGTGTTTTAGGAGGAGTGTTGAATGTTTTAGGAGTGTTGGGTGTTTTAGGAGGAGTGTTGAATATTGTAGGAATGTTGAGTGTTTTAGGAGGAGTGTTGAATGTTTTAGGAGTGTTGGGTGTTTTAGGAGGAGTGTTGAATATTTTAGGAGTGTTGAGTGTTTTAGAAGGAGTGTTGAATGTTTTAGGAGTGTTGGGTGTTTTAGGAGGAGTGTTGAATGTTTTAGGAGTGTTGGGTGTTTTAGGAGGAGTGTTGAATATTTTAGGAGTGTTGAATGTTTTAGGAGGAGTGTTGGGTGTTTTAGGGGAAGTTTTGGGTGTTTTAGGAGGAGTGTTGAATATTGTAGGAGTGTTGAGTGTTTTAGGAGGAGTGTTGGGTGTTTTAGGAGGAGTGTTGAATGTTTTAGGAGTGTTGAGTGTTTTAGGATTAGTGTTGGGTGTTTTAGGAGGAGTGTTGGGTGTTTTAGGGGAAGTGTTGGGTGTTTTAGGGGAAGTGTTAAATGTTTTAGGAGTGTTGGGTGTTTTAGGGGAAGTGTTTAATGTGTTAGGAGTGTTGGGTGTTTTAGGGGAAGTGTTGGGTGTCTTGGGGGAAGTGTTGATGCAAGTGAGATGCAGGTTAGGCCCCGCCTCATTGCTCAAGACAAGAGAAACCTCAATGGTAGGCAAACTGGTCAGCAATGCAGGCAGGCAAGGCCACCCATCCGAGTGAGATGCAGCAGCAGCATCAGAGCGCACAGGATGGGCAGTAGCTCAGCCGGACCGGACAGAAGGACTAAGAGCCCTATATGGTGTTAGCAGTTGGCAGGAAAACTCTGGAAGGATGCTCAAACGAACTGTAGTCCTGAAGCCTGTCTGGAAGGCATATTTGTCTGAGTCCTGAGGGCTGCTTTGGAAGGCTATTCAAAAGCTCCTGCCCCTTTGTATGAAAAGGCTCCGCCCTCTGATGGAATTGTTAGTAATTCATTGTAGGTACTACTAGTGAGCCTGCACCTTGCAATCTAACTTCACCGTTGATGGTCTTGGTGGAGATGACCAGCGAATCTGTGTGTGGAGGCCCCATGGTCATGTGTGGTTTGTTGTGACACATTGGTAACCGGTTCCTTTGATGACGAGTGTACCTGAGTAAAAGTCAAATTATTACTAATTAGCATAAAATAAATCCATCAGTATCTACTTAAGTACACGCACTGGAGTTACTACCGACCTCTGGCAGAATGACCGAAGCAGTCCTTAATTCCATTTAGTTTAATAACAAATGTGAATAATTTGCCGACCGGCAGATTAATATGGCAATAATTGTGATGAGATTAAAAGTGATGAATAATTGTTAGCGCACGAGTGGGAGACATGGAGGGCTTTATTTTCCTCCTTAATTTCACTGAAGAGGGAAATGAAAGTGTTTGGCCTGGAAATTCATATTACCAGGAGCTGCAGATGAACTGCGATTCGGCTCCCAGCAATTAAGGAGCATATAAGATAGAGCCGCATGCACAGGCTGAATTATTCTATGACCCGTGGAGCTGAAATCGCTTTGATATCGGCTAATTGAAAACAGAGTGTGCCGGAGTTTTTCACTACAGTAGTTGAAACTCTGAGGAGGAAGTTGAACAAAAACAGCTACGTTATCTACGAGGTCCGATTGGTACACCATGCCGACGGGCCAGGTAGCTCTACAGGAGAAGAAAAACTTACTGCACTTCTAAAGCAAAAGTCTGGTTCAGTGGAACCAGACTTTTTCTCCAGGGCTGTACCTGACTCTGAATTTTGTCAGTCCAATTGGGTTTGACAGTTCAATACCATGGTTCAACTATGCGTTCGTTTTTTTCCGGATCATCTAGCAATCAGAACATCCAACATGGCATGGGTTTCAGTGATGATTTTATTTCGACAACTTTAAAATGTGAACAATTTACATCTGACTCAACTTGTGAAATGTCAGGCTACAATATGGATTTGTGAAATAATCAGACAGTCTCGGGACAGACTCAACTTCGGCTCGCCCCACAAAGACTTGGGACTTGACTTGGACTTGCGCCACAGAGACTGAAGAGCAAACTTTGACATACTCACCACAGATTCGACTTGGACTCCCATCCCAGAGACTTGGGACTCGACTTGGACTTGTGCCCCAGAGACTGGAGAGCCAACTTTGACATGCTCACTATAGACTCGACTTGGACTCGAAACACCAGAGAATGGAGACAAAATTTCCATGAACAATACAGACTGATCGACCTTGGATCGGGGGCACCCCACCCCAAGACTTGAGACTTGCACCCCAGGGACTGGGAGACTGGAGACCAAACTTGAAACGTGCACACACCATCAGAAATAGGTACTTAAGACAGGTCATCCCAGAGACTGGAAACCAAAAGTGATTGGACATTGCAGTCACCCCAGACTCGACTGAATGACATCTCATCCTTGAGACTTGGGACTGGACTGCGGACTCCCGCTGAAGCTTCTCGCCGCACCAGAGACTGTAGACCAAACTTGGACATGCTCACCATAGACTCGACTTGGACTCCCATCCCAGAGACTGTAGACCAACCTTTGACATGCTCACTACAGACTCGACTTGGACTCCCATCCCACAGACTGGAGACCAAACTTGGACATGCACACCACAGACTCGACTTGGACTCTCATCCTAGAGACTTGGGACTTGACTTGGACTTGCGCCCCAGAGACTGGAGACCAAACTTGGACATGCACACCACAGACTCAACTTGGACTCCCATCCCAGAGACTGGAGACCAAACTTGGACATGCACACCACAGACTTGACTTGGACTCCCATCCCAGAGACTGGAGACCAACCTTTGACATGCTCACTACAGACTCGACTTGGACTCCCATCCCAGAGACTTTGGACTTGACTTGGACTTGCACCCCAGAGACTGGAGACCAAACTTGGACAAGCACACCACAGACTCGACTTGGACTCCCATCCCAGAGACTTGGGCCTCGACTTGGACTCGAACCCCAGAGAATCAACTCACACTCACACCTCAAAGACTTGAGAATTGACACGGTGTTCTTGATTGGTCAGAAACTCGGTGCTGATTGGTCCAATAACTGTTCATGATCCAAAATTCCAGAACTGATCTCCTTCCGTATCGGGGGCCTGAAACCCCAGACCGGAGCCAAACTAATGGGTGGTGGAGAGGAGGTAGGTGAACCTTGAAATGTCGGCATGCATCAGAATAGGTACGTAAGACAGGTCATTTTATAGACAGGTGTTGGTCAGTGATTGGTCGTTAGCCATGAATGAATGAATGACATAGCATTTGAGCCTTCCTGGCGGAGCTCCCGCTAAAGCCTCGATATCCAGGGTTAGATCAATCAACAGGATTTCCTGCTTAATGGGACAGACCCTTAGATTTTGTGTCCTACTTTCGGGGACATGTATTTATCTCATTTGCTTTACTTGTGTTTCCAAACCTGGCTCTTTGGCTGTTTACGATTCCGTGAGTCAGATAAACAGACTCCTGCCTGTTGTAGACAGTGGAGACGAGAAGCAGTGCGGTCTCCTTCACATCGTCCCACTGTAAATCTCTATTTCTGTGAGCGTAATGGGATCGTTAAGCTTAATGTATCTGTGACTGATGCAAGAAACCCACTAAAGTGGATGCCGTGTTATTTGTTGCGCACTATATTCATCCATCCCTTAAATTAAAACGTCATTAGCGTGCATGCACTATGGGCCTGGTATTTTACCAGTTTGACGTCGAATATAAATCTCTTAATATCACTTTAAATAGGTTCATGATGAAAAGCTTTAGGGCAAGACTCCATTTGGATAGATCACTCTCTGCTTTACAGTAGATGTTGGAACTTTGCTGTGAGGATTTGATTGCAATGAACCACAAGATGTCAGGTACTGAAGTAGCAAAACAGCCCCAGACCATCACACTACCACCACCATACTACTGAGGTACTGATATTAGATCCCTAGGTCACCCCAGTTCATCCCAAAGATAATGGGTGGAGCTTAATCAGTCCAGAGAATGCTGCTCCACTTTTTGAAAGCGCTGTGGGGTTATATACAGTGGTGTGAAAAAGTGTTTGCCCCCTCCATGATTTCTTATTTTGGTATGTTTGTCTCTTAAATGTTTCAGATCATCAAACAAATTTAAATATTCGTCCAAGACAACACAAGTAAACACAAACGCAGTTTTTAAATGAATGTTTTTATTATTAAGGGAAAAAAATAAAATTCCAAACCTACATGGCCTTGTGTGAAAAAGTGTTTATCACACCTGAGATCAATTTCTTTAGCCACACCCAGGCCTGATTGCTGCCACACCTGTTCTCAATCAAGAAATCCCTTAAATAGGACCTGCCTGACAAAGAGAAGTAGACCGAAAGATACTCAAAAGCTAGACATCATGCCAGGAGCCAAGGAAATTCAGGAACAAACAAACAAACAAACAAACAAACAAACAAACAAACAAACAAACAATTAATTAATTAAATAAATAAGAAAGAAAGAAAGAAAGAAAGAAAGAAAGAAAGTAATTGAGATCTATCAGTCTGGAAAAGGTTATATAGCCATTTGTAAAGTTGAGTTTGGGACTCCAGCGAACCAGAGTGAGAGCCATTATCCACAAATGGCGAAAACGAGGAACAGTGATGAACCTTCCCAAGAGTGGCTGGCCGACCAAAATTACCCCAAGAGCGCAGTGACGATTCCACAGAGTGCAGTGACGTTCAAAAAATACCCCACAACAACATCCAAAGGACTCCACCATAAGAAATAGACAGGGCAAAAATGGCCTGCACAGCAGAGTGCCAAGATGAAAACCACTGCTGAGCAAAAAGAACATTAAAGTAGAATAATTTTGCCAGTTAACATACTGGTGAACCCCAAGACGTTTGGGAAAATACTCTGTGGACTTATCAAAAGTTTAAAGTTTTGGACGATGTGTGTCCCATTACATCTAGCGTAAAAGTAACACATTTCAGAAAAAGAACATCACACCTACAGTAAAGTATGGTGGTGGTAGTGTGATGGTCTGGGGCTGTTTTGCTGCTTCAGGACCTGAAAGACTTCTGATAAATAGAACCATGAATTTCGCTGTCTACCAAAAGATCCTGAGGGAGAATGTCTGGCCATCTGTTTGTGACGTCAAGCTGAAACAAACCTGGGTTCTGCAGCATGACAATGATCCAAAACACACCAGCAAGTCCACCTCTGAATGGCTGAAGAAAACTTTGACTTTGGAGTGGCCTAGTCAAAATCCTGACCTGAATCCTGCTGAGATGCTGCGGCTTGCCCATAAAAAGACGGTTCATGCTCGAAAACCCTCCAGCGTGGCTGAATTACAACAATTCTGCAAGATCAGTGGGCCAAAATTCCTCCACAGCGCTGTGAAAGACTCATTGCAAGTTACCACAAACACTTGATTGCAGTTGTTGCTGCTAAGGGTGGCCCAACATTTTTCATACAGGGCCATGTAGGTTTGCAGGGGCATTTGTAGTCCCTTAATAATAAAAACTTTATTTAAAAACAGCATTTTATGTTTACATGTGTTGTCTTTGCCGAATATTTAAATTTGTTTGTTGATCTGAATCATTTAAGGGACAAACATGCAAAAAATTAAGAAATCATGAAGGGGGCACACACTTTTTCACACCACTTTCAAATGGGCATTGTTTGTGAACAGTACTAACTGAACATCCATGTCAGCAGTGGGTGCATCTTAAAATATTTTATCACTAATTAGAGGTGTCTGGATACTTTTGGACATGTGGGCCTTATTTCCACTGTTGAGCCAAATGGCGCAGGGCCCTTACTCTACCGTTCCACACTGGGCCAGTTATGGCTTCTTGCTCCTGTCTTTCAGTCCAACACTCATCTCTTGGCTCGCTGTCAGATGCCTTATCCACTAAGCTGGTGTTATTTGACCATCAATTACTGAAACTGAGCCTATACTGCTGTGGGCTGTGCCTCTAGCTGGGCAACATTAGCATTAGCGCTACCCAGCAGGATACAGCTTGAAACCCCACAGAACTGTTCCATATTTTATCTTTCTGTCACTTCAACACCAGACATTCTGATTTGTGGTCTCAACCAAAAAACCAAGAAACCAGCACGCTAGCATTAGCTTAGCTAGAAGGCTACAGCTCCAAACACCACAGAGCAGGTTTCAGTTTTGGCTTTCAGCCATTTGACTTTGTTTCCTGGGATTTGAGTCATTATCATCTAAATTGGCATCAGTATAGCTTCTGTTAGCCGGAATTAAACCTCCTCTGTGGTGGAAGTAGCTGGCTGCATTCCAAGCTAATGCTAACCAGCTGCTATAACATGGTTAGCCGCACTGTTTAACATAGCAGCTGGGTTTAGACTGAAGCTTTGATTGCCTGCATCCGTGTGAGTAAACTGAACTTGATTGGTTTTGGGGTTTGTAATAACGCACCAGGATGTCCTTGGCAGAATCCCAACTTGAATCTAGATCCACTTAGCGATTAGCTATGTTGATTAACCATGGCCTGAACATTACTTAGCTCAAACAGTTGGTGAACTTTAGCAAACTTGGCATCCACAGTGATCATATAGTGGACCATTGAACATATGACCGGTCTCAGGAGATCATTCACTCTTCACTTAAAGAATGCATGCTCATATAATCGGGATCCTTCCTGTTTGATTGACAGAAGAGTATCTACTTTTTGCATAATGGGACACACGGTGTACCTCTAGTCCTATAGAGCCATTCCATGAAGAAAGCTCAATAAACTCAACTCAGGCATTGACTGTTATTAGGCCAGACTAATCAAACCCAATCATTATCAATGTTCCACTTAGATTAAACCTGAAATAAAAGTCACAGGGATAAAAAACGAATTGCTCCGAAGCAAATACACTGAGTGACCAGATCAGTAGATACCTCTGCCATGTACCTACGAGGTCATCCTACCTCTAGATGTTCAATTACAGGCTTGTTGTTGACCACCCCTTCTTCCCTCCTTCTTCTTGGACAGTTTCGAACCACAGGGCTGATGTACGCCAGGTTATTATCTGGTTGGGGGATTGTTCTAAAACATGGTACCAGGTACAGACACCCATCCCTTATCGCTGTACCTTGCTGGTGTATGGTTGATGCTGTACAGATTATCGGCGTCACACCTCAGTGCTGAGAATGATTTACAACCCAAATAATATCATGTCAGTGCTCGGCATGTGGTGGTCCCTTTCCGCTGACGGCCCGACCACTGTGGGTGGTGTATGGATAGCATGTAGACATTGTGAGAAGCTCTTCCTTTAGATCAGTGGATCAGAAAATGCTCCTCAAGAGACATAGAGCGACATAGGGATTGCTTAGTTTTGCTTATTCCTATGCATTGGAGAAACACATGGGCATGTCTGAGGTCTGCTCGCTAACAGCTCAACTGACCGTCTCAGACAGCGGCTCCATCCTCTGTACTGACCATCTCAGACAGGTGCTCCATCCTACTACTGTAATACCAGCATAATACAATGTAATATTAGTGCAATACCAGTGTAATAACAGCGTCATACTAGTGTAATACCAGTGTAATAACAGCATAAAATGTCATTAGTGTAACACCAGTGTAATAACAGTGTCATACAAGTGTAATATCAGCATAGTAGAATGTAATATTAATGTAATACCAGCATAAAGTGTAATACTAGCGTAATAACAGTGTCATACTAGTGTAATACAAGGTAATATGAGTGTAATACCAGTGTAATAACATTTTCATACTAGTGTAATACCAGTGTAATAACAGCGTCATACTAGTGTAATATTAGTGTAATAACAGCGTCATACTAGTGTAATACCAGCGTAATAACATTTTCATACTAGTGTAATAACAGCGTCATACTAGTGTAATACTAGTGTAATAACATTTTCATACTAGTGTAATACTAGTGTAATAACAGCGTCATACTAGTGTAATAACATTTTCATACTAGTGTAATACTAGTGTAATAACAGCGTCATACTAGTGTAATACTAGTGTAATAACAGCGTTATACTAGTGTAATACTAGTGTAATAACATTTTCATACTAGTGTAATACTAGTGTAATAACAGTGTCATACTAGTGTAATACAAGGTAATATTAGTGTAATACCAGCATAATACAATGTAATATTAGTGTAATACCAGTGTAATAACAGCGTCATACTAGTGTAATACCAGGGTAATAACAGCGTCATACTAGTGTAATATTAGTGTAATAACATTTTCATACTAGTGTAATATTAGTGTAATAACATTTTCATACTAGTGTAATACCAGCATGATAACATTTTCATACTAGTGTAAAACCAGCGTAATATTAGTGTCATACTAGTGTAATAACATTTTCATACTAGTGTAATACTAGTGTAATAACATTTTCATACTAGTGTAATACTAGTGTAATAACAGTGTCATACTAGTGTAATACCAGTGTAATACCACTGTAATACTAGTGTAATACAATGTAATATTAGTGTAATAACAGTGCTATACTGGTATAATTCCAGTGTAATAACAGTGTAATACCACGTGGTGAGCAGTAATAGCAGCAGCCAGGCTTTGAGTGTGAAAGCAAATGAAGGTATAAACTGCAAATGCATAAACTTCTCCTTTCCGGATGAGATGATATGAGAATGACTCATAAAGTAAGAAAAAAGTGATGAGCTATTAGTAGATTGCTGTCGTTTTTACTCACAGCTGCAGTCTTAATGGAGTTAAGCAGCCCTGGCAGCCGATAAAACGCCTTAACGGACCAGAATGTCCTTGGTGTAGCTGAATGACATTCCTCACGGATCTTAGGGAAAGAAGGGAAAGAAAGAAAGACTGGGAGTGGAGCGCAGGTTACGGTACGACCAAAGAACTGGCCTTACGCAGTAATCAAGGTCCCCTTATCGAACGACACGGGTGGGTTCCTTCAAAGACTCCTGCCGAAGGTGCGTTTAAATGGGCTGAGTAAGCGTAAGTTGTGAATGTGGATTCAACCACGCGTAGTCCAGAGATACAGTCGCACTGTCGGGCCTCCACCAGACAGACCTCAGAGATGCTTAGCAAGCTTCATTTGAGCTCTTAGCATTAGGTTTAATTAGCTTGGCAGATAATGCCAACGTTCAGGAACCCTCTGGAACCGGCCAGGTTGAATGAGCATGATGAAGATGTACTCCTATGGAGCTTCTTATATTACTGAGGGTCCTCGTACCTCCATCTACTGTATCACCGGGAGAAAACGCTCAGCAGGCTTAGTGCACTTCGCTCAGACCTTGGTCCCAGTACAGAAGGGTTGGGGCTACACGTTGGGGCTACCTGTTAGATGACATATAGAGGGAGGAGCTGGCACTTTGGGTGGGGTTAAGGAATCTGTCCCGTCCTGTCTCGTCTTTCCCCGGTTTGTCTGGTTCCTTTGGTTTCCTGTTTCCTTTCACTTCCATGTGCCTCTTTTTGTGTAGGTTAAAGCTCCTCTTGTCTCCGCCCTCTAGCCAGACCCCTCACCTGTCCTTAGTTTGTAGCTCCGCCCCTTCCCAGGTGTTCCTTGTTGGCCCTTGTTCATTTATACTCCCTGTTCCCGTTGATCTTGTTTGGTGTTTTGTCTCCATGTCGGTTGTTTCTGTATCCCAGTTCCCAGTCGTTTCTCAGTTTGCTAGTTTCTTTGGTTTCTGTTTGGTTTGTTTGGTTTCTACTGAATTCATTTTTTATAGTCATTGTCAAATTGTCATAACTATAATTGGTTTTTATCCTAACCTTTGTTTTCATAATCCGACTAATCATTTTAAACTTAATTAT
This sequence comes from Prochilodus magdalenae, assembly GCA_024036415.1. Classification (NCBI taxonomy): domain Eukaryota; kingdom Metazoa; phylum Chordata; class Actinopteri; order Characiformes; family Prochilodontidae; genus Prochilodus; species Prochilodus magdalenae. Next base: position 38,042 of record JAMWET010005345.1, on the reverse strand, counting down.
GGACCAATATGTACAACTTTTATATTCACCACACCATCTGAGAGATGGGGGTTCCAATCCCGGTTACTAGGCTGTGCTACACCAATAAGAGTCCCTGGGCAAGACTCCCAACACCACACTGGCCTACCTGTAATATATTGTCGCTGTCCAATGAAGAACATGGATCTCCATTTTTGTCCATTTTTACTTTTATGCATCATTTGACCACAGCTGCTGCCGTTTACACTGTGTGAGAATCCCATGATAATTGGACCCACAGAAACAGCCCAAAAGTGTTTGGAAAGACGTCTGGTTCCATTGACTTCCATACAAATTAAATGAGGGTTTTGGCCTCTCCTGTAAAGTTGCCATTTTGGAGGTGGAGCGGGATCTTCTAGTGTAGGCTATTGGGGAAATCACACAGCACACACAGTCCTATTAAATACTTCACACACAGTATTTACGAATCGGCGTGTGGTAAAGCCTGTCCAACTCCAATAGAGCTACAGTCAACATTACCTCAGCCTGATCAATAGGCCTATAGTAACGAAGGGTCAGGGCATTATGGGTAAGAGCATGTACTCATTCAGTGCTTCAGAATCGCTCCTGTTCATTAGATTGATTTCCTTTCGACCTGCTACGCTGACCCCACAAATATCCGATTGGCCGTTTTAAGATTTGGTTTGGGCAGCAAGTGGGACTGTGGGGGTCGAAACAGCCCCCTACCCAGCCTCCTGGTTTGTTCTATCTACCGATTATCATATGACAACTTTTAGCATAGCCTAGCCTTCGAGCCAAAAGTGGACGAGGCGTATTCAGCCAGGCGGTGTGGGGCCTACACATGTCCACCACACCATACTAGACCCCCCCCATTAATAATTCCATTTCTAATTGTTGCCATGACCACCATATTACACTCCCCGCAATTACAGCAGTGTTGTTATCACGCGGTGATGAGCCGTCTCGGCCGGAATGGGATTGCGAAGCAATCGCGAAGCCTGTCGTTTCTACGGCTGGAGGGTGGTACGGTCATGGCTCATGTTCCTCTTCGCTTGATGTTTCCCTCTCAGCTGGGGTGTCGTTTGTTATTTCGGATGGGTCTCGGTGTGCAACGGCTGTTGACAGAGTCAAGGTCAGGCTTCTCGCTGGGATGGGGGGTGAGGAGGGGGGTGATAGCACACCCTGAATCACAAACAAATTAAAGCCATCTGTGGAGGCCCGGCCAATCAAAACACGGTGTCTCTCACACATATGCCCTGTGAGGTATCAGTCTGGAGAGTATCAGGTGTATTACCGCACACCGTAACAACAGATCACATGCATCGGCTCCTCCCTTTCTCGTGGGACGGTCCCCTATTAGTTCCTCTCTTGGTCCTTGGTCCAGATACAGATTGTAACCCCGCCCTCATTTCCAACGTCCAATGAAGTGCATGCATTGTTGTCTTCTCATTGCTCCACTAGGCGAAGACAACCCAACTCTAGGTGTCCCAGATGGCATGTGGATTTGGGCCACATCTGGCAAAGCTATGGCACTGCTGGCTGCAATAGCAATGGTGAGCAGTAAGCCAGAGCTGTCCCAAACCAGATCTGGTCCATGTCTGGCACAGATACAGCAGAGCTGCGTTCTTTTGGCCAGATGAAAATGGACAATGTGGGCCAGAGTTGGGCCAGATTTGGGCCAGAACAGTGTTGCCTATTTGTTGTAGCCGTCAAGCTAGCTAGCAGCACAGGACCCCACCAACAACCTCAGCATCAGTAAATGTGTTTGGGATTACGGGGATGGTGAGAAACAGCATACGCAACCAACTTCTCAGACTGAACTTGAGTTCCCCTCTGCTCGTTAGCCACAGTAGCCTGTGATAATCCGGTCCGTTTGACTCCGAGGCCTTTCGTGGCGCCTCTGCCTCGACTGGGGAAAGAGCCTTCGATCGGCCGGGTGAGAGAGCACCCAGAGAGGAGGAACCCTATGGGGAACAAATCAATAGGCACCGTTTAAAACGGCGGCCCTCGGACAGCCTGTGCTTTAAATACGCACCTTCCTGGACCCTCGCACACACAGCATTTAACCCACCCGGGTGGGCTCCGGAGACAGCTGGGGCTCTAATGATGTGGATCCGCACTGATCTCTCTCTCTCTCTCTCTCTCTCTCTCTCTCTCTCTCTCTCTCTCTCTCTCTCTCTCTCTCTCTCGCTCTCTCACTGACTCACATTCGCATGTGTCCCGCTCCATAAACACATTCACACTAACACATGCATACATTTACATACATACACGTCCAAACGCTGCGTCCGCCTTCCTTACCCATGCAGCAGAGGCCTGATTTCCAGCTGCTCCCACGGTCCGGTATTAGCGCACCTCAGCGGATAAATCAGGTCTACTCCTCGAGAAACGCGTGAACTAGATCACACGGCGGTCCTGTAATAAACGTGTTCAGTGTTCTGCAGTATTCACTGTGTTTCTCACTTTCATTACCGGAGAAGATCTCAGACCTCGGTTAAATGGCAGTTAGGCCGCTGGGTTTCAGTGTCGCTCATATACACAGGGAAAATGATGAACTAAAATTTCGGTTCATTTTCATTTATCGGAATTTATTAGAGTAAAGGGTGATTTAGTTGGGCGTTTGGTTCGGTTACGTTGGGTTCAGTTTGGTATAGAGAGATAGATGGATGGATGGATGGATGGATAGACAGACAGACAGACAGACAGATGGACAGATGGATGGATAGACAGACAGATGGACGGATGGATGGATGAATACACAGACAGACAGATAGACGGATGAATGGATGGATAGACAGACAGACAGATGGACGGATGGATAGATAGACAGACAGACAGACAGATGGACGGATGGATGGATAGACAGACAGACAGACAGACAGATGGACAGATGGATGGATAAACAGACAGATGGACGGATGGATGGATGAATAGACAGACAGACAGATAGACGGATGAATGGATGGATGGACAGACAGATGGACGGATGGATAGATGGATGGATAGACGGATGGATGGATGGATGGATGGATAGACAGATGGATGGATGGATGGATGGACAGACAAACAGAAAGACAGATGGATGGATGGATGGATAGACAGATAGATGGATGGATGAATGGACAGACAGATGGATGGATGGATGGATGGATGGCTGGATGGATGGACAGACGGATGGCTGGATGGATGGACAGACGGATGGATGGATGGATGGACAGACAGATGGATGGATGGATGGATGGACAGACAGACAGATGGATGGATGGATGGATAGACAGATAGACAGATGGATGGATGGATGGATGGAAGGACAGACAGATGGATGGATGGATAGATAGATGGATGGATGGATAGACAGACAAACAGAAAGACAGATGGATGGAAGGATGGATGGACAGACAGATGGATGGATGGATAGATGGACAGACAGACAGACAGACAGACAGACAGACAGATAGATAGATAGATAGATAGATAGATAGATAGATAGATAGAAGTAAATTTAGCAGTAAGGTACAGTACACAAGACGGAGCGACTGGACAGGCTGCCCCCCACAGCGGCGCCGGACGTCAGGAGTCTAGTTTTGTTTCGTGGTTCAGTTTGTTTGGGTTCATTTCCATTTATTTGCGTTAAGTGATCAGTTGGCTGGTTCAGTTAAGGAGTTTGGTTCAGTTAAGCAGTTTGGTCGGGTTGTGTTGGGTTCTCGTTGGTTTCGCTATTCAGTTTCAGAGTTGCTCTTGGAAAGAAAATTGAATTTTTAATTTTTTATTGAATTTTTCAGGTTCTGTGTGTTTAAGTAAGCTCACCTGGGTGTAGTTCAGTGCAGCTCGGTTCTATTACACTGAATTCAGTTTTATTCTGTCTCTTATTTCAGTTCCGTTTCATTACAGTGTTGCTCAACAGAACTTTCCGGTAATTTCAGTTTAATTCTGTTGGATTCAGGTGGAGGGTGTAGCTGGGTGGAGTCGATTACATTGGATTCAGTGTAGTTCAGTTTCATTTCATAATTCAGTTCAGTTTGTCCTGCCTGCTGGTTCTCCTCTCACCTCTGATCTCCTGGACTCCATTTCCCATAACCCCAGTGCCTCGGCCTCGGTCTCCTGAATATTAATTGGTCACCTGATGTTAATTAGTCTGTGTGTTTAAATGCTTCTCACTGACTCACTGTGGAGTACTGCCACTCTGTTGCGTACCGGGCGGTCTCTCTGTGTCTGATCTCGTGTTACTCTGGCTTTGACTCTCTGGTTTACTCCTCCTGTGTATTCCCTCTGGTTCCTCTGCCTGGTCTGAGTGTCTGCCTGGTTGGACCCCTGCCTGTTTACTGACTCTGACTCTGTTTAGCCCTTGATTGGATTTCCCTGTGTTGCTGTGTTCTAGTACAGACCTGTTTAATAAACTGTGCCTTGCTTCTAGTTCAGCAAGCGCCACACAGTTCAGTCCAGTCCAGTCCGGTTCCCTGATTCAGTTCAGGTCAGTTAGAACTCGGTTCAGTCCAGTCCGGTTCCCTGATTCAGTTCAGGTCAGTTAGAACTCGGTTCAGTCCAGTCCGGTTCCCTGATTCAGTTCAGGTCAGTTAGAACTCGGTTCAGTTCAGTCCAGGTCAGTTCAGGTCAGTTAGAACTCAGTTCAGGTAAGTTAGAACTCGGTTCAGTGCAGTCCGGTTCCCTGATTCAGTTCAGGTCAGTTAGAACTCGGTTCAGTCTAGTCCGGTTCCCTGATTCAGTTCAGGTCAGTTAGAACTCGGTTCAGTCCAGTCCGGTTCCCTGATTCAGTTCAGGTCAGTTAGAACTCGGTTCAGTTCAGTCCGGTTCCCTGATTCAGTTCAGGTCAGTTAGAACTCGGTTCAGTTCAGTCCGGTTCCCTGATTCAGTTCAGGTCAGTTAGAACTCGGCTCAGTTCAGTCCGGTTCCCTGATTCAGTTCAGGTCAGTTAGAACTCGGTTCAGTCCAGTCCGGTTCCCTGATTCAGTTCAGGTCAGTTAGAACTCGGTTCAGTCCAGTCCGGTTCCCTGATTCAGTTCAGGTCGGTTAGAACTCGGTTCAGTTCAGTCCGGTTCCCTGATTCAGTTCAGGTCGGTTAGAACTCGGTTCAGTCCAGTCCGGTTCCCTGATTCAGTTCAGGTCGGTTAGAACTCGGTTCAGTCCAGTCCGGTTCCCTGATTCAGTTCAGGTCGGTTAGAACTCGGTTCAGTCCAGTCCGGTTCCCTGATTCAGTTCAGGTCGGTTAGAACTCGGTTCAGTCCAGTCCGGTTCCCTGATTCAGTTCAGGTCAGTTAGAACTCGGTTCAGTCCAGTCCGGTTCCCTGATTCAGTTCAGGTCAGTTAGAACTCGGTTCAGTTCAGTCCGGTTCCCTGATTCAGTTCAGGTCAGTTAGAACTCGGTTCAGTTCAGTCCGGTTCCCTGATTCAGTTCAGGTCAGTTAGAACTCGGTTCAGTTCAGTCCGGTTTCCTGATTCAGTTCAGGTCAGTTAGAACTCGGTTCAGTCCAGTCCGGTTCTCTGATTCAGTTCAGGTCAGTTAGAACTCGGTTCAGTCCAGTCCGGTTCCCTGATTCAGTTCAGGTCAGTTAGAACTCGGTTCAGTTCTGTTTAATTCAGTTCCATTATTCAGGTCAGCTCTGTGGAAGACGAAGGGCCGCAGTGCAGCAGCAGGACTCTGGTCCAGTCAGGCTGAACTGGGTTTGAGCGCTCCTCTGCCTCTGTTCAGCGCATATGAAGGGATTCACAGCTTTCGGAGGTGTGAGCGGTGCTTGCGCGTGATTGGTTGGATTTGACGGCAGGCTGGCGACCTCGGTTATGGTTGCCCCTGGTTGCCTCGAGCGCTAGTGTAGGTTAGGACCGCTTCCCTCAGAGAGCACTGACCCTACTCTCCATGGATACGGTTACCATGACACTGCCAGTAATCTCTGTCGTTCACCACTCACTCTTCTTACACATGGCCAGAGAGAGAGAGAAGAAAGCAAGATAGGAAGAGAGAGAGAGAAGAAAGCAACAGAGAGAGAGAGAGAGAGAGAGAGAGAGAAGGGGAGAGAGAGGGAGAGAGAGACAGAGTGAGTGAGAGAGACAGACAGAGAGGGGGGGAGAGAAGGGAGAAAAAAAGAGAGAGAGAAGGAAGAGAGAAAAAGAGGGAGAGAGGAAGAGAGAGAAGAGTGAAAAAGAGAGGGAGAGAGAGAAGAGAGAAAAAGAGAGAGTGAGAGGGCGAGAGAGCGAGCGAAGAGAGAAAAAGAGAGAGAGAAGGGAGAAAGAGAGAGAGGGGGAAAGTGAGAGAGAGAGAGGGGGGAGAGAGAAAGAGAGAGAGGGGGAGAGTGAGAGAGAAAGAGAGAGAGGGGGGAGAGAGAAAGAGAGAGAGGGGGAGAGTGAGAGAGAAAGAGAGAGAGGGGGAGAGTGAGAGAGAAAGAGAGAGGGGGGGGAGAGAAAGGGAGAGAGAGAGAGAGAGAGAGAGAGAGAGAGAGAGAACAGAGAGAGAAGAGCGAAAAAGAGAGAGAGAAGAAAGAAAAAGAGAGAGAGCGAGAGAGAGACAGTGAGAGAGAGGGGGAGAGTGAGAGAGAGAGAGGGGGGAGAGAGAGGAGAGAGAGAGAGAGGGGGGAGAGTGAGAGAGAGAGAGGGGGGAGAGAGAGGAGAGACAGAGAGAGGGGGAGAGAGAGGCGGAGCAGAGAATGGGAGAGAGAGAGAGAGAGAGAGAAGAGAGAGAGAGAGAGAGAGAGGAAAGAGAGAGGGGGAGAGAGAAGAGAGAGAGAGACAGAGAGAGGGGAAGAGAGAGAGAGAGAGAGAGACTGTATAAGAGTAAGCATGAAAAACTTGTCCTCTCAGGTACATGGTTATAGTGTCCCTTCGTACTGTTCTGTTCAGGAGACGTTCAGCTCCTCCCTCGCTTTACCCATTCGTCTCGTCTCTCACCGGTGTCTTGTCTGTTCCTCTGTCCTGTAATGGTGCTCACGTGTTTCCTCTTGTTCTGTTCCTCCCTGTTTACCACCACTTGTGCCGCGGTACTCTCTCGGTGTTGAGTTAAAGCCTCCGGGAACACATTCTCTAATACAGGACATGGTTATGCTAAATACCCAGCAGAGACAAAACGGACAAATAGACCAAATAGAAATAAATAAAACACTCCTTTAAAATGACTGACTGACATCCTTCCGTCAGTGCCCCCCCGCCGTCACTGGCTTGTACGGAAATAGCCCTAGGTGACGACATGGCTACGTGACAAGCTGCTGGCTTTGTCCATTCAGAATTATGAATTGTCCACTTATGGCATGACAGACTTGGGCAAAAGCCCTGAGACGTATATTAACCAAGCACTGACCTCCCACTACAATCAATCAATCAATCAATCAATCAATCAAACTTTAATTGTATAGCGCTTTTTTACAACCAGCATTGTCTCAAAGCAGCTGCACAGAAAATCAGTTTGTTATAAAGGAAAAACACAGAATTAATGTACAGACATGGGGGGGGGGTCCAAGCCCCCCTTGAGCAAGCCAGAGGCAACAGTGATGAGGAAAAACTCCCTTGAGTGGGGAAGAGAGGTAACCTCAAAAGGAACCAGGCTCAAGGGCGGAACCCAACCTCCTCAGGTGGAACCCGGGTGAAGAGAAACACAGAACTAACAGGAGGAGGAGCTTAGAACATCTGTTCGATCCAGTCTGATTAGATCCAGTCTGATTAGATCCAGTCTGATTAGATCCAGTCTGATTAGTCCAGGACGGAGTAACAGCACAGGAGGAGTCGACCTAGACTCCTAGAGTTCATGATCAGAGCCGACGCTGGTCAGTGTAACGGTTGTGGTCATGCCGGGTGATGAAACAGGGCAGGAGACCCACGGTGGCGCTGATGCTCAGGTGACTCTGGCTGCTCTGGGGGTTCTGATGTGATCGCTCCGGAGAAATGTCATTCCAGTGCTTAACAAAGAAGAGGAAGGAAAGAGGGAGAGAGAGAGAGAGAGAAGGAGACATACACAACTGCTGTACACAGCCCTCTTACGTTCCATCGCATTGTTGGGTCACACCATTCACCCCAGAATTCGCCCAGAGATGACCCGAAAAAGCAGCCCAGCTGTCCAGCGTCTGGCCCAGTTCTGGCCCACATGTCTGATACCCACCCAGTAGTCATCGACAGTTGCGGATGAATGTCAGAATTGGCCTTGAACTTCAGTGAATATGAACTTCAGTGACATCCCATTCTTAATCCAGGGGGTCTAATGCGATGTCGGGCTGGCCTTTGCAGCTGTAACAGCTTCGACTCTTCTGGGAAGGCTTCCCACAAGGTTTAGGAATGTGCTCATGGGAATTTCTGACCATTCTTCCAGGAGTGCATTTGTGGGGTCAGACCCTGATGTTGGATGAGAAGGCCTGGCTCGCAGTCTCCGCTCTGACTCCTCCCGAAGGTGTACTACTGGGTTGAGGTAGAACTCGTCCAGACGGAGAACCATGATTCGTCTCTCCAGTGCACTCGATGTTTTGCATTGCGCTTGGTGATGTAAAGCCTGGGTGCAGCTGCTCAGCCATGGAAACCCATTCCATGAAGCTCTCTGAGCTCGCTGATCTGAAGGCCACAGGAAGTTTGGAGGTCTGTCGTGGCTGACTCCTCAGAAAGTTGGTGAGCTCTGTGCACTGTCCACCTCAGCATCCGCTGACCCAGCTCTGTCACTGTCATGCTTATGGGTTTCCCCGGCTCCTCCGCTCCCCCGGACTCCACTTCCCAGAGTGCATCATTCGATGACATCACACCCACATGTCCCCAGCCATCCAATCAGCACCGCTCTAGGTCACCTGAGTTTTAGCCCAGCTGTATCCACTTAGCCTCAGTATATATACCTCTCTCAGACACTTCCTCATAGCGAAGTTTTGCCAAGCCTAGTTTGCGTTTCTGAGAGGTTCTCCTCTGTTGACTCTGACTCTGGAAACTCTGACTCTTGACTCCATTTGGTTCTGCCCTCCTCCTTTGCTTATCCCTCGTTGGCTTTCTCTTTTGATCTACTCTCTGGCTCTCCACCTTTCTATCGTTACCTTGTCCATCCTCTTGCCTAGCCCTTCCACCTTGTTTGCTTGCCTGCCTACTCTGGTTTTGACCTCCACATGTCCCCTGACTTTGACCTTGACTCACCCTCCATGTTTGTCCGTGTATGTAGCTGTGCTTATTTACACACGTGCTTAATAAACCCCATCTGACATGTAGCTCTGCGCTCGCCAGTCCTGGTTCTTTGTTCCTGACAGTCACTTTACATGGCCTACCGCTCTGTGCCTGAGTCCCCGTCGTTCCCAGTCGCTTCCACTTCGTTATAATCCCACTGACTGTGGAATATTTAGGAGTCAGGAAATTTCACGACTGGACTGCTGCTGATCCCCAGTTTAGTTTTAGCCTGAAAAAAAAGCCCAGAGAAACAGAGAGGGAACGAGAGGAGGAATCTCACTGAAAGAAGGCAAAGGAAGAGAAAGAGAGCAAGATGGAAAGGGAGCAGGGATCAGAGGAAGCTGAAAGAAAGCACATAAAGCCAGAGAGGGAGAGAGAGTGACAGAGCAAGTGAAAAGAAAGAAACAGAAAGGCGAGAGAAAAGAAAGAACAGCTTTTCCCCGGCGACCATGGTAACGGCGAGTGATCGAGAGGTGGTGTGAAGTGCCAGAGAGGGTCTGAAAGAGACCGACCGCTGCTGTACCACCCGGATCGCTTCTTATTAAACTCAAACTTGTAACTACGGAACTCTTAAACCCAAACGTCTGCAAAAAGGCATTTCATGGTTCTAGCTAATGGAACCTGTTCTCCTCCAGCGTTCTGTGCTAATGCTCATTTGAAGGGACGTCAGTGTCAGACTAATGAATGAGTTTATATTAAAGACTGGTGGACGGAGAGACACTAGAGTCTCTTTACCTACACTGAGCTGATGAATCTAGATCCAGAACTGATAATAGGACATTAGAGTGTCACGTCAGCGGGTCTGCCTGCTGACCCTCTGGACTCCACTTCCCAGAATGCACAACGCTGTTTTATTTTTTTATTTTTTGTATTTCTTTTAAATATTTTTAAAATTTAAACAAATATTTTTTAATTTATTTTTTTATTTAATTTTTATTATTATTAATTAATTTATTACTTTTTAATTTGTATTTGCATCTGCGCTGTGAAACCGCTACTGGCTGCTAAATTTCCTTCGGGCTCAATAAAGTATCTATCTATCTATCTATCTATCTATCTATCTATCTATCTATCTATCTATCTATCTATCTAGAATGCACAGTCCGATGACGTCACACCCACATGCACCCAACCGTCCAATCAGCTACACTCTAGGTCACCGGAGTTTTAGCCCTAGCTGTCAGCAGTCACTTCCTGCCTGCAGTTACACTTTGCGAAGGTTTGCCAAACTCATGTTAGCATCTAGCGTTCTACCTACCTTATCTCTGATCTCTGGCTCCGACCTCGTTGACCTTTGACCTCTCCTCTCGTTTCTCCTCTTCGGTTAGTTTCCTGTTGTTAGCGTCTCTGGTGTTTCTGTCCCTTTGACTTCGCCTGGCTTTCCCCACTGGTTCTGTCTGCCTTCTCGTCTGCCTCCCCGGATTTCGACCCTCG
>JAMWET010005345.1:0-22500 GCA_024036415.1 Prochilodus magdalenae | reverse complement strand
TTTCCAGTACAGTGCATCAGGGAGCTCAACCTGCTGGCTACTGCTGTTGCTAATGACGATAGGAAAGTTCATGGAAACTGCAACGCCAGCATATATGGACACGTGTGAGTGAACACTACTACAGTGACAGTTGACCCTAGGATGGGGGTAGACGGGGGTTGTACCACAAGAGGGTCTCTATCAGTTAGCCAGATCTCTGCAGTCATCTTAGATAAGCCTCAAAACACCTACATGCTAACATGCTAACACATCTAAACAAAGCCCAGTCCGTCCCTCCAGCGTTTCCCACATTCGTTCACTCCACAGTGTTCAGTATCCCAGCAACAAGCAGCAAAATCACACCTCCACATATCCATCCCGCACACACTCACACACTTCATCTCAAAAGTGGAGTACAAATTGTGCGGCGCGCTAAGCTGATCTGAACCATACTGCATGGGATTCAAGTGGGATTTATCTTATTTGAGTCCAATTGATTCAGAGTGAATTTCATCCATGAGCTTTCCACTTGTCAGACACTTGCTGTACTATGTAGGGATGTAGGTTTGAATGGTAGCAGGTGAAGATGAATGGAAGAGCTGATGACCTAGAGCACAGTGCAACCTTCACTTGCCGTACAGAGCTAATGAGCAAAGTGCTCATACTATAAAATCTCAGCTATAAAATCCTTCCCTGGTAACATAACGGCCTATATGGGTCATTTTGGAATGTTCACCCCATACCTCTGATGCTCCGAACTACACTAGCGATCTCCGCATGACGTCATTGCCACGTGTTGTCAATCCGCCAATCATAAAACACCTTCTCGTTCCATATCGGCCGAGGTCTAACTCATCTCGCCTGTCCCCATTCGGTGTTGATGGTGTCTACTCTCTCTGGTTTCGATGTTTGTTTTTGACCTTTGGTTGCTAGTTTTGACTTTTGACCTTTTGCTTGTCTTACGGTTCTGGGTTCTGTTCATACCCCTTTTAGCATGTTAGCTCAAAAGTGGTTCCTGAGGATTCACATGCACATGGCCCAAGTTTCACACTCTGCTGTGCATGTGACATAAGCAAGGATGGCCTTTTCACTGCACCTGACTGACCCACAATTGTGGAGATGCACATCAGCAATGCCCATGAGTCATCCTGTTGGTGGCAGCACCACGGGCATGCACGACGCAGGACTACATACATGCCAAGGGTTGAGACAACTGTCCTTATCACCACGTCACCATCACCAAAGACTGCCATGCTGGCTTGCGAGACTGTCATGGAGTGCCTCAGAATGGCAGCGGGTCATCTTCAGTGACGAGTCCCTGAGGACTCAAATCCGTGTGTGGAGGCGCAGTGGTCAGTGCCAAGATGAAAATTCAGAAGGCCTGGTATCACTCCACATCCACCGCTACCGCACAATCCGCAGGAACTGTGTGAGGATATTCAAGCTGCATGGGATGGATTATCACAGGACACCATTAGGAACCTCTACAGCTCCATACCGAGACGTCTGGCATGTTGGGTTAGCTCTACTTCTGTATGTGTAGCTCAGTAAATATTGATCATATCAGTCTAAATGTATCATCAGTTATTGATCCTGGTCACCTTTATCTTCCTTCCCAACACCACCGCACTCCCACATTGCGTGCGGATGGCGGGAAAAACCAGACTGCATGTAGAGTATGCAGGTTTATTAGCTCGCGAGGGTGCTTTCAGCTTTACACCACCCTCCCAAACTTCATTTCACGATGTGAGTCAGGGGTCTCCAACCACCACCATCATCCTTAACTGCAGAACAGAGGATCAGAGCAGTACTGCCAAGCTTCAAGAAACGTGATTCTCTCACTCTCTTTCTCTCCCTCTCTCTGTCTCTCTCTCTCTCTCCCTCCCTCTGTCTGTCAGGGCGAGAAGCAGGAAGGCCATTAGGGCAGACGTCATGTTTCTTCTGAATTCAGCACTCTTGCATTATGGGTAATAATGGGTTTTGACTGCTTATTATCGCCTCTTGGCATCCGTGATCTGACAAGTCTCCAGCACACACTGTTCACTGAGGGCCCGGAGACTTTCACGGCTTGGCACGGCCGTGCCGGTGCTATAGCTGAAGGTTAAAAGCAATTTAAAGACGTATTCCAGAGCTTCTGGAGTGATCACCTCGAGAGCGTCGTCCCAGCGCGGTGTCCTTTGGTGAACATCGTTCATTATCTTTTGCTGGGGATATAAAACCTTTGAAACTTCGAAGGCTTTTTGGAAGCCTCAGCTGGACTTTACCGTGTTGAGAAATGGAGGATACTGAACTTTTTTTTTTGGCTTGTTCAGACAGTGTTCACTCCCCTGTGCCAATTCAACGTCAGATTTCACCTTGAAGAGGTGAGCAAGTTGCTCTTTTGTATCGAAGGTAACACTGCGTAGAGCCTTAATCGGCCCACTCTGGCTTCTCTCCGGATTTAGCCGGTTAAAAGACTCCCTGTATCACACTGTGGCTCCATGAGCAAGATACAATTTGCTGATGGCTATATTTTACCAGTATGGGACTGGCATACATGTTGGGCTCCATCTTTCAAACATCATCCATAAGTGTAGATGGAGGTGGAAATTGGTATATGGTTAATTATTTTCTAGACTAAGAAGTACATTTAAATCTACGGCACTTAGCTGACGCTCTCATCCAGAGTGACTTCCAAGGTTAATCATATTACAGGTAGGCCAATGTAGTGTTAGGAGTCTTGCCCAAGGACTCTTATTGGTGTAGCACAGCATAGTCACCCAGACCGGGATTCGAACCCTAGTCTCCCACTTGTGGTGCTAGCGCCCTGGTGGGTAGTGGTGTTATCTGCTGGGCTACACCAACCACATTTACATAATTTACCTACACCTACAAAATATAGCTGGACTCAAGGAACCAAGATAGGAATGAAACTTGATGGGTAGGTTCGAGATCAACTACCCTGGTCAAGACATTAAGCCCAAACCAAAACATACCGGTCAACCAACTTAGCTGGTACACGTGCTTTAATCTAGCCAGCCTGTGTTTTCAGAGGGTTGTTAGCTACGTGTCTCGTAGCCCTAGCGAAATGCCTCAGGCGCTAATAACAAACATGTCCTGTCTGATTGACTACATTTGGAGTAAATGGGGAAACTGTGCGCATGTGATTTTCCACTGAGCTATCGCTGTTAAACAAGACAGCATAAAAATAAGCCATTTTTATATGAGTGATTATTTTGGACAACCTTAGCCAGGCATGCTAACCATCCAGCTCAATTACCTGGCTAATCCAATACCTTTCATTTCCAATTGCCGTCTTGGAAAGAGGGAGCCAGCGATCCTTTAGGGCTGCCAATGACTTTCTTTACTCTGAAAACAGAATCAGACGTCCTTTAGCAGAGTTTAGCGTAGCTCGGTGTAGCCGCTGCTTATCATGCAGAGCACAGGAAGCGGCGTTCAGTTTCATATCATGATATGATGTACAATGCATTAGTCAACAGGCTTTGCAATGTTTGTGCATAAGCCAAAGTAAATGGGATTTTTGTAATCCTTGTAATACCTGGACTGCTCACGGAATGGCTGCATGAAGAACTCGGCATCTCCCAACTACCTGAAATGCTTTATTTGATGGTAGAGCCTTCGTTCAAAGTACTGTACACCTGTGAAATCCATCCCAGAATCATCCCAACCATGGAAAATACCATTCCAGCATGGAAAATTCCCAAACAACCATGGGAATATTGCTACTGTGGGTGCTAACCCAGGTCCAGACCCTTCCCTACTGTCTTGAGAAACCAGGAAAAGCATGATTCTCAAATTCTATGAATGATTACACAGCTAGGGTGGGAAGGAGAAACCAGCAGATGCTCACCCAATTCCGCTCAATGTACGTATGGAGGTTTATCCACAAGGTCCCAGTCGCGTAATAAAAAAAGTCGGATGCGGATGTCTCGACTGATAAATGAAGGTGACTCGAGAAAAGAAAAAAAAAAGCCGTCCTAAGGTAAAACACTCCTGAAAAAATGACGATATTGATTGGCCTCGCAATATTTTATCACTGAGATCCCAGGTGCTATCCACAGCCAAGATTGGTCTAGAGAGGGCTTCTTCTACTGAAAACAGCCCCAACCGAGCACGCAAGAAAAGTGCTGTTGTTTTGGGGGGGGAAAAAAAAAAAAATTTCTGGGATTAAAGCCTGCTTCAATACCCAAGCGGCTGCACTTAACCTGGGATCCTTCGATAAACAACACCGCCCATAAAAAAAAAAAAGCCAGCGTACATTCAAGCGCTTGGCACCAAAGCATCCTTTAAATGCAGCCAAAATCAATCAAAAATGTAAGAGCCAGCGGCGTTAAAAACGCGGCCTAGTGTCTTCTCCGGCCTCTTCAGCCTTCTGTGTTTTCTCAGCACGGCACCACTTAGAGATTTAAGATTATTTATATTTTCTTACATTGCCTCTCGTGGGGCTTCTCCTCTAGCCTTTCGTCACAGAGAGGATGGTTTTGTCAGCTGGTATTGATTTTGGGCAGCTTGGAGGAAAACTGAATTCTCTTGCCCCCTCTCTCTCTCGCTCTCCTCACCTCGCTCTCGTCTTCGTCATGGTCTGTGGGAGCTTTTATGAGTTACTCTGGGGCAGCCTGAAATCACAGTAGCTTCTTCTATAGTATGTGTTGTTCACGGCAAACGGTGGTGCAGTGCCTCGAATTTAGGTGAGGCCATCGTTCTCTGAGTGGAGAGTTGTAGAGATGGTTGTGTTGGCACACAGAGACATTTGTCCTCCATGTTTAACCCATACCCAGTGAAACATCCACACACTAGGGGGCAGTGAGCACACTTGCCTGGAGTGGTGGGCAGCCCTATACATGGCGCCCAGGGAGCATTTGGGGGTTAGGCTTGGCCTTCCTCATGGGCACTAGGCTGGGCACTCTTTTAGCCCCCTAAAGGAGGACCTCATAACGTTGGTTGGTGCGGCTCAGCGGATAAGACCATTACCCATCTGGGAGGTGGGGGTTCAATTCCCGGTCTGGGTGACTGTGCTGTGCTACACCAATAGACTCCTAACAGTACACTGGCCTACCTGTAATATGGATAGCCTTCTAAGTCGCTCTAGACAAGAGCGTCAGATAAATGCGGTAAATGTAAACAAAGGGAATGGGTGGAGGATGGGGTGGGATGGTGTTGGGGTCAGGTACGATACTAGAACAGATTGAAAACCAAAACCTGTCCTGTATAACACATACCTGATTGCTTTACTCCTCCATTGGGTGGAGTGGAATGGAGGACCTTACTAATCGACTAGCATTTAGAGAGCTGAACTGCGATAGGTGGGTCATGAGGTCACATGACCTTGGTAAACCTTTAAATGCATGGCATGTCTCTTTACACAGATATGAGCCAATGGCACACATAATATTCATATATCATATTCAGAATATTCACATAATGTTCCCCAGTCCTGTCTCCTGTCTGTTCCTCCGGGCATGTCTCCTGCTCCGTCTCTTGTCTGTTTCCTGGACACATCTCCTCCTTGTTGCCTAGTCCTGTCTCCTGTCCAGCCTCCTGTCTGTTCCCCCAGACATGTCTCCTGCTCCGTCTCTTGTCTTTTCCCTGGACACATCTCCTACTTGTTGCCTAGTCCTGTCTCCCGTCCTGTCTCCTGTCTGTTCCCCCGGGCATGTCTCCTGCTCCGTCCCTTGTCCCTTCCCTGGACACATCTCCTCCTTGTTCCCTAGTCCTGTCTCCTGTCCTATCTCCTGTCTGTTCCTCCAGACATGTCTCCTGCTCCATCTCTTGTCTGTTCCCTGGACACATCTCCTCTTTGTTCCCTAGTCCTGTCTCCTGTCCAGCCTCCTGTCTGTTCCTCCAGACATGTCTCCTGCTCCGTCTCTTGTCTGTTCCCTGGACACAGCTCCTCCTTGTTCCCCAGTCCTGTCTCCTGTCCTATCTCCTGTCTGTTCCTCCAGACGTGTCTCCTGCTCCGTCTCTTGTCTGTTCCCTGGACACATCTCCTCCTTGTTCCCCAGTCCAGTCTCCTGTCCAGTCTCCTGACTGTTCCTCCAGACATGTCTCCTGCTCCGTCTCTTGTCTGTTCCCTGGACACAGCTCCTCCTTGTTCCCCAGTCCTGTCTCCTGTCCAGTCTCGTGTCTGTTCCCCCAGACGTGTCTCCTGCTCCATCTCTTGTCTGTTCCCTGGACACATCTCCTCTTTGTTCCCCAGTCCAGTCTCCTGTCCAGTCTCCTGTCTGTTCCCCCAGACGTGTCTCCTGCTGCGTCTCTTGTCTGTTCCCTGGACACATCTCCTCCTTGTTGCCTAGTCCTGTCTCCTGTCCAGCCTCCTGTCTGTTCCTCCGGACATGTCTCCTGCTCCGTCTCTTGTCTGTTCCCTGGACACATCTCCTCTTTGTTCCCCAGTCCAGTCTCCCGTCCAGTCTCCTGTCTGTTCCTCCAGACATGTCTCCTGCTCCGTCTCTTGTCTGTTCCCTGGACACATCTCCTCTTTGTTCCCCAGTCCAGTCTCCTGTCCTGTCTCCTGTCTGTTCCTCCGGACATGTCTCCTGCTCCGTCTCTTGTCTGTTCCCTGGACACATCTCCTCTTTGTTCCCCAGTCCAGTCTCCTGTCCAGCCTCCTGTCGTTCTTATGAATATCCGGACATGTCTCCTGCTCCATGTTCTATGTTACTGCCTCCTCCATCGCTGTCCAACATTCCAAACATGGATGGTGTTCCTGGGATTATACTGTCCCTCCAGTTGCCACCCAACTAATATCCCCCACACCATCTGCAGCTCTACAAATTTAAGCCATGTCTGCTACGGCTCGTAATGTCAGAGCTGCCTCAGGTAAGCGGAGGGAGGAGAAGGTGACGTTCGGTGCAGCGAAGTACATCGGGCTGGATCCGCACCAATTGAACCGTCTCCAGACACAGATCCACCGAGCGGACTTTGCCTTAGTTCACCAGTGTGCGTAATGCTGAAGGTTTCGTGTTAGCTGGAGTTGTAGTCCAGTTTTTCTCCACTAGTGCATCTGAAATAAAAGATAGAGACTGAAGGAGTACAGGAACAGTTCCCGAGTTTGCGCGACCTAGCCTAACAGCTAGGCCGTGAGTCAACTGGGACAGAATTGTTTGTCAATGTTTTTTATATGCCACCTCACACATTGTGCTGAAAGAGAATAGAAAACACTGGACGTCTTTTCAACTCAAGAGCACCCTATGATTACCGCGAAGAGCCATGAAATGGCAGCGTGAGTCACAATAAGACGAGTCCTTATGTTCTTTTTCTTTTTCTTCTCCTCTCTCTTCTCACTCTTCCCTTAAGAAGCCGTAGAGCATGTGCACAGGAATACGCTGGAGGTTCAGGTATGCTGAAGAGCGATGGACGCCAGACACACAATCGAGTCACATTTTTATGACCACCAGCTAATGTGCAGCCCAGACAGCTGCTGGGAGGTAGTCAGTAAGGTCCTGGTAGGTTCACACAGGTATCTGGAGCCATGCAGACAGCCGTGCATCCCACAGGGCGCTTGGGGGGGCTCCGTAAAGCGAGAATATCAATTTCTGACTGAGGTGGTTCTCATAGATACCCAGATAGGTTTCATGTCATGGGAATTGGGGGGGCAGGGCAATACTTGGAGGTCTTTGACTAAGCTCTTCAAACCAATGATTGCGACTTACACAAGGCTATCATATTACAGGTGGGTGCCAGTGTAGGTGTAGGAGTCTTACCCAAGGGGATCTTATTGGTGTAAGCACCGCGTAGTCACCCAGATCCAGGATTCGAACCCCAAATCTGTGGTGGCAGTGTGTTGGTGGCTTCCCTGGTGGGTAGCTGGTGTGGTAATCTGGTTATAGACTACACGAACCACTGTCGCACTGTCTTGCTGGGGGATCTCATTCGCCACAGGGAGGACAATCAGCATGGGTGTACGTGATCTCCAAGGATGGATTCATACCCAGATTGATTGAGAGTGCCTTCCACATGGATACGTGGGCCCAGAGAACGCCACGGAAACATGACTTCCTTCATGAACTATGTGCGAACTTCATGAAAATAGGAAGTGGTCATAATAATGTGAAATGACTGTGTCTTTTATCTCTGAGACTAGAGAGTAGACCATCTAATGTTTCTGCTGAAGTCAGGTATTACCAGTAGGGACACTCTACTCCTCTTCTACTCCTCTGCTCCTCCTCTACTCCTCTGAGAAGGCTTTAAACTTGATGTTGGAGCATTGCTGTGAGAATAGGACTGACTTTTACGTATGTACGAGACACACACAGATTAATCAACCCTGCCCACCACCACCCTAACCCCCACCCCCATGCCCTCCCAGCCACCTTATTTTAAAAGGATGAGCACTGCTACCAAGACGGAGTCATGATACACACACCACCAGCTCTCCATCATGTACACAGCACACGTCTCAAACGTCACAAGATCAGGGCTGAAATAAGCGAAGTCCAGCTTGATGCATACACAGACCAGGCTCTTCAACAGCAAGTCCGGCTCAGTCAGTCCATGGCCTCTGATTCTATTTCTCCTGGTCAGCCATATTGCTAGTTTAACCTGACCGAAGGCCGAAGGTTTAATCAAACAACACTTGAAGCGCTGGTACTTCAGCCCCAGGATGAACAGACCAGAGGTCAAAGTTATTCCCTGTCTACGGCAGAGGACTGAGGTCGGGCACTGATGCTGGATGATAAGATCAGTCCCACCTCATTCCAAAGGTGTTGGGTGGAGGGTCATCAGTCCACCGAACCCCGTTTCACTGCTTCGCAGCCTAGTAATAGATAGCTGGCTTTGGAAATGATAGCCCTAGGTCTACTTTAGGAGCGCACCATTCATTTTATGGGCAATGGGTTTATATGGAGCTTTTACAAGCTAAGCTATTTGTAGTTGTGGTTGTCTCGTACCTGCTGGTTCTCCTTATCAGGCAATTATCGGGCCCGTCATGAGCTAAGTCAGATGTGTTAGCATCAGAGTGCCAGGGCGTAAAGACTGAGCACCACTAGCTTCAGTACTAGCGTCAGCCTGGAGAAAAAGGTTGGTCAAATAACATTTCTATTGACTGGTTAAGTAAACAATGCCACGATGAGAAACTAATATGGGATCCTTCTGCAAATTGAAGTGCACAAAGTTAGGTTTGCTTTAACACTGTTTAACATATACAGAGAAAATATTAAATATATAGGGTGCCATAACTTTTTCACAGACTGTATGCTGAGCTTTAATTTCCCCCCAATATGTTAAACTCATTACTTAATAGCAAAGGTGTTGGCCGGAGCATCATCAGTCCAGAGAACCCCAGTTCCACTGCGCCTCAGCCCGTTGATGGATAGTTGGTACTTTGGATAGATGGATACTTTGGTAATGGTGGCCTCAGGTTGACCTCAGGAGTACACCTTTTTTTTTTGGCTATGCATTTATATGGAGCTTATACAAGCTAAGCTATTTGTAGTCGGGTCTCTTATCTTGTGATTCTTCCTACCAGGCAATTATCAGGCCCGTCATGTGGTAAGTCAGATGTGTAAGCTACCGAGAACCAAGCTTGGTACACCAAAACCCTCAGGGAGACCCAACACCAAGCCAACACGGAGGGAACAACAAGAGGTATAAATACACCAGGGCTAACACAGAACACCTGGGCGGGACGGAACCACATGCTAGGGACAGGTGTGAGGCCTGACGAGAATGTGGAGACAGGAGTAGCTAGAACAGAATATACAGAAGCATGTGGCATAGAACAGCAAAGGTACATGGGAGAGACAGGAAGGAACACCGAGACAGGAACAGACACGGGCAGAGCTAAACGGGATGTGACACCGAGGTCAAAGTCAAAGTGAAGCAGTGCACAGCTGGACGAGACGGCGTTCCTCCAGACTCCAGTCTGCTAATATACCATAAAGACGGGCACCTATACAACAGGGAGGCGTACTGGACAGCACAGACTGACAGAACACAAATATGGAAAATTAAAACGTGAACGTCGTGGTGCATTACTGCACATTATCAACATGGTATTAATGTTGACATTACAAACAGCGTAACCATTATACTATAGGCCATACACCATACACACTGGACCTATACCCACTGGTATTATTGTACAGTGTAGTAGGACCTGTAACTGACAGTGGTGAGTTGTGGTAAAGTGCTTATGAGAAACATTTTTCAAATTAATTTTATAATAAATAGTAATAATAATAGTAACAGTAACAATAATAACAACAACAATAATAACAATAATAATATTAGTATTAATAATAATAATAATAACAACAACAATAATAATAATAATAATAATAATGATGATAATAATAATTATAACAGTAACCGTAATAATAATAATAACAGCAATAGTAATAATAATAACAACAATAATAATTATTGTTATTATTGTTATTATTATTATTATTATTTAAATTATTATTACTATTACTATTATTGTTATCATAATAATAATAATAATAAAAGTAATAACTATTATTATTATTATTATTATTATTATTATTATTATTATAATAACAATACTGGATGTTGCTTAGCTCTTAGTAAATTGTAATTTATTTCTTATTTATTTATTTATTCTTATTTATTTATTTTCCATAAGGATGGCTTTATTTTATTTTATCTTAGTTTGTACATGTTTATTATTTGCTTTATTTATTTATTTATTTATTTATTTATTGTTTCTTTCTAGGGAGGGTATTGTATGTTTGTGTGTTTAGATATGCTTACTGTTTACAATACATTGTAATATAACTGCATTTTCTAAAAAAAATAATAAAAATTATAAATTAAAAAAACAATAACAATACTAATGATCATAATAATAATAATAATAATGATAACAATAATAATAATAATAATAATAATAATAATAATTATTATTATTATTATTATTATTATTATTATTATAACAATAATAATAGTATACACAAAAATATATCTATCCATAAATAAGAAATAATACGTATAAATGCTAAATAATAAAAAATATATAAATAAATAGTAAACAACAATAACTAAACAAAAACAATAATACATAATAAATAATAATAAAAAATTAAATAAAAATAATAAAAATAAATAAAACAATGGAGTTATACATTATAAGTAATAATTTTATTAAAAAATAATAAATAAATATTAATGTGGTCAGTTCGGTGTGCGCACAGGAGTCCTGATAGGCCAACATGTAGAACTGATAGGAGCTAAGAGATAAGAGCTCACCGTATATGTGTTAAGACAGTCTGTATGTGTGTGTCAGGTGTTGAGGAGTCTGGATAGTCCAGCACGTTGCATGTTAGGTAAATGTGAGGTAACTGGTCATGTGACCGTATTAGGATACTACTGTACTACACACAGGAGGGAAGTGTGCGGTACATACTGTAGTATACAGTGTTCAGTAAAGCAGTGTGTCCTTTTGAACACCGCCAGCGTCTTATTAGTGGTACTTCATGTAAATTAGATACATATGATGGTAAATTGGGACGTGGCCTTCACAAATAGGGTACTCAAATCACATCTGGTTTGGGCAGTGTGTGGCAGCTTCCGGAGCACTGCGTACATCATTCATCATGGGTAAATCTGCTGACATCTCTACACAGCTTTGATAAATCAGAGCTATTAGAGACACACTTACACAGGGAATGGTAAACTATGGGAACTATGGCTAGGGGATACACCCTCTTCCTTTAGACCTCCAATAGACCTGAAACGTCTGCATCCCCACTGTGTGTGAATGCATGTGCTGCTTTAAAGAACTGCTTAGCTACGTATTAGGAATGGATGTCTATATCAAACGAGCTGTTCTCAAAAATCCAGTAAGACCAAAACCGCATTAGTTATTATTCCAGGAGACTCTTTATGGTTTATGTCTATGGAGTAAGGTGAGGTCAAAAAACTGGAGGGTCCTCGTCCACACCTGGACATAACCACATGCCGTACGCAAAAGTCTGCTTTCATACTTTTACCTACAGACCGAGTCATGCTTAAACACGTGGTGGTAATGCTGTGTGTTGTGAGAATACAGCTTGTAAACATTTACACATACGACCCGAATCATTACAGACACGACTATGTCATGTTAGTTATGAACACGGATCGAAATACGTCATTGGAGTCACAGGTACAAATGTAAGTTAATGTTCAGGTTTATTTGTTATTTGTGCAACGTCAGGACATTTATGCCTTGGAATGCATGTGGTGAGACTCTACAGCAGGACAACACTATATACATACTAAACATTAAAATAAAGAGATTCAGAAGAGTCGATTCCAGAAGAGTCGATTATTCGAGTCGAGTTTGGCCAATGACTGCTAGAGTGGACGTACTGAGAGTCGACTCTATGGACGCCATGTTTCTTCATCGTAGTCGGAGAAAAGGAACACTAAGACAGAGGCGAGTGTAAAGCAAGAGAGAAACAGAGTCAGGGATTCGACTGATTCCAGAGGCAGGAGTCGAGAATCAGAGTCGATTCCAGAAAACCGGGATTCGTGCTTCACTACACAGGATGCCAGTGAAGACGCATGCGCACTGAGCTGAATCGATTGGTCCTCTACGCAATGCGTTTAGCCTGTTACTCCAAAGACGTATTTCTGACACTGTGGGATCCGCGTTCATCACTAAGAGACGGTGTCTGTAATAATTCAGGACGTATGTGTAAAAGTTTATACAAGCAGTAAACCCATAAAACACACACAGCATGACCACATCCCGTTCTGGAGCATGATTCAGTCCATAGGTGACAGTGTGAAGGTACTTAAGGAAGTAAGGAGTGATCACAATTTATTTTTGTTTTCAAAAACATTATTATTATTTATTTATTGATATTTAGGTTATTGTTCGGTTCAATGTATTCTCCTTTTGTGCACAGAAAAGGGTTGTTTGCGAAGTACCTACTGGGAGCGGCCACTAGGGGTAGTGTGCGCGGTAGAGTAGGTGCTCTCGCTTCTCTAGAACATAGAACAAGAGAAGTCAGAGCCCAAACTTCTACTCGTCTCGTCTGTTTTTACTCTGTAAAATAGGCTAGTAAAAGTACACAGAATATTAATAACTACCCAAAACTAGTGAAATAACATCTCCAACGATGTATTGATGGCGTGATATTGCCAAGTTGAAGTTAAAATGTAGATGTTTTTTTAACCGAGTAAAGAGCAAGCTAACGGCTGCCATAGTAGCGAATGTAATGTGGCTAACCGCTAACCGGACGAAGAACTTATGTTAACGTACTGTGTGGGAGGTTCTAGATGTAGCGAGGATGTATAGGACACCATTGTATTTAAACACTGTTCAGAGTGATTTTAGGACACTGTACTGTTAGATTGTTTGTTGAGAGAATTTTATTGGTTTATTAAGCTGAAGGTAACATGAAAGATGGATATCTGTTGATACTGTTCATTGTGTTATTAAGTTAGAAGCACATAAGGATAAAAGTGAATGGTCTTTTCTCTAAAGTCATGGAATATGTAGATGTTTCTGCACTTTATGGGGTTTATATACCTGACCAAAGCACTTTAAAGCACCAGTTTGAGTTATTTTGAAAGCTAAATGTAATTGAATGGATTCTGGATATGTGCATTGAGTTGGTACCGCTAATATGTTGAAGTGAATGAGACAGGAAAATTGTAAGAGTGTTCATTTACAAGGAAAATATGTACAAGTATTTTCATGAGCCAAATGTATTTGCATGTTTATTATAAAACATAGAACAAGAGACGTCAGAGACCACCCGTCTACTCGTCTCGTCTGTTTTCACTCTGTAAAACAGGTACATCTGTTTACAGCGCCCACCTCAGGCCTGTAACATATGTCCTTCTTCAAAAACCATCTACCTTAGCATAATGAATGGACGTATATACAAGAGTACTGGCCGACTCTAGTGAGGACTCTAGTACCCAAACTTCTGAGACATGTGCAAGCAAGCTGTTGTGTTTATGCTTGGAAACCAAAGGCACCCGTGTCTGCTCAGCTGGGTTAAGTCCACCAACTGCCAAATTTGGCCGAACAATAAATGGTCATTTTTGATATCTATGAGCAAACCTATTAAACTGTGTAAACTTGCTAGGTAACCAGCCCACCTCAGCTTGTTTTGATTCAGGAGCTAGCTTAGCAACCCGCTGGAACAGAATATGTAGGACGCTACTTGATTCTGAATATTTTCCAGAGATCCACTTCAGCTAAATGTATATTGTGCCGTGTTTAAAAAAAGAACATGTGGCCCCAATGTACTGTCATTAGCTTAGCACATAATGAAGTCACAGGGCCAAATGCAATGGAAATTAACTCCATAGGCTTACAAGCTGGCGGCTTCCCGCCTGAAACACTGACTGCTGTATGGGTTGAGTGGGCCGTGGCTTCCCTTTGAGCTTTGAACTGGATCAGGTGTTGGGTGAAAGATGCAAAGCGCTCCAGGGACAGAACAGGAAAAGCATCAGCTTAGTGCTTAGATAGGATTGTGTGCCTGGTGTTTCTTGGTGAACCGAAATTTGTGGTACGTAGCAGATAGTTGCATCAGAAAGGAATCAACCGAGAGGAAATGAAAAACTTGGTGGGGAGGTTTGACTTTGTGTGACATGCGAATGGTTCAAGTTCCACGCTCATCCGTGCATGTGGCATAAGCAAAGGTGGGACGGGCCTTAGGGGCCTATCGCAATTCTACACTATAAGTGCCTGGCTGGCCCAACAGCCACCATTGTGGACATCCAGCGAGCAGTGATGTCATGAGTCATCCTGTTAGTGCAGCACCATTGGCAGACGGCTGCACCATGCAGGACTACATGCACACAGACCGTTAAGACGACTGGCCTTAACACCACGCCACCGTCACCAAAGACTGAAATGGTCTTCAGTAATGAGTCCCGTTTTTGTCTTGGTGGAGACGATCAACGAATCCGTGTGTGAAGGCACCGTGGTCAGCACCAAGATGAACGGTTTGTTGTCACACATCTAGAAGACCTGGTGTCCACGTCCACCCCTACCGCACCATCTGCAGGAACTGTGTGAGGATATTCAAGCTGCATGGGATGGATTATCACAGGACACCATTAGGAACCTCTACAACTTCATACCAAGATGTCTGGCGTGTTGGGTTGGGTTAGTATTACCCATAGCAGTCTAAATGTATCATCAGTTATTGATCCTGGTAACCTTTATCTTCCTTCCCAACAGCACCGCGGTCCCACACCTCCTTCTGTGTGCAACTACTCTTTCTTCTAACACCCTCCAGGTACCCCATAAATGGACCAATAGAAATATGTCAAATGCTGGAAGTAGCCGTGAATTACCTGTTAGTGTTTAAAGTGTTTTAGATTTTGTTGGCTGTTATTCTATGTGAAAAGTCGGACATGTAGCAATGCTGGTTACTTTCAGGGAAAATATGGTTCACCCGGCATAAAACCGTAATGGAGAGAGGCGAGGCATCGGGATTTTTAGGCTAGACAGGACACATGTTTACAGTTCAGAGCTCTACAGTTCTGATCCCCTGCCTGGAGGAGAAACACAGGGCGGAGTGGATTAAGCATGTTCGCTGGACATTAGATGCCCGAGGGTGGCCCTTAAGGTCTGTGAAGTACACAGTGAACCTGAAGATTATTAGCAGCAACTGATTTTGGAGGTGATATAACTGTCAGGTTGTTCCAGTTCAAATGGGATTGACAATCGAGGTGTGCCCTGTTGCACCTAGCCAAAGTCAGAGCTTGAAACAAAGGAGGCTTATGGACTTGAGAACTGGAAATTTTGTGGGGTTGGAATGCTACTAGAAGGGAGATAAAAGGTGACCAGGATCAATAACTGATGATAACATTTAGACTGACTATGATCACATATTTAAATTGAGTTACACATACAGCAAGCCTGTTCCTCTCAGTATGTGCGTCCGGGCCCGCCATGTTTGCAAACCCAACACGCCAGACGTCTCTTATATGGAGCGGTTAGCAGGTGCTTAATGGTGTCCTGTGATAATTCCATGCCCATGCAGGAGGTGTGAGAGACACAAGACCCTAAGGGACATGTGACAATCAGACCATTCATCTAGGTGCTGACCGTGGTGCCTCCACACACGTGTTACGTTGGTCCATCTCTGAAGAAGAACCACTGCCATTCTGAGTCGCTCCATGACAGTCTGGGGACCACGACACCACTGCAGTCTGATGGTGCTGTTGACGTTTGGCGTTTAAGGACAGTCGTTTGTAACGGTGCCTGTGTGCATGGAGTTCCTGCGTGATGCAGCCGTCTTTCCAGTGTTGGCTGGCACTAAATCATGGCTCAGGGAGGACACCACTGGTTAGCGATAGAGGCCGGTCTGTGCCTTCGAGAATGACCACTTGAATCATTTGCATGTATTCATCCAATCAAACCCGCCCGCCAAGGTCACACTCCTGTTTGTTGATTCCGTGGCGTGCAGCTCTATCTTGTGCATGCTGTGGCCTTTGATAAACGAGTCTATAACGAGTATAAACGAGTCACATAACGAGTCTATATAGTAATAAAAAAAAAAAAAAAAAAAAAAAAAATTTTTTTGTTTTTTTAAAAAAAAAATTTTTTTTTGGGGTTTATGAAGGGGAAAGAGATGAAAAAATTTCTTTTTTTTTTTTTAACACAAAAAAAAAAAAAATTAATCCAGGATGGGATGTGTTCGTGTCTTCGGGCCAGCTTAAGTGTAACACACAGTAACTTGGTTTTTGGATCTCAAGTGTCCTCGTAGGCCCCTTACATGCTCTGTCTGTCTGTCCTCTTTCCACCAGCAGGCAGTACACGCCACACTTTGCCGGCGTAATCACCGCTGACACCGACCCCCTGTCCTTCTCCGCTCCAGCTTTTGCAGCCCCATTGATTGATAGCTCTTTAGCCATGGAGAGATGAGCGGAGAGGTTTTGAGTTGTATTGGCATATCTCTACACCACATGCGCTGTTTATTATCACAGTGGGGAAATGCGGTGGTAAGCACCTGCAGGGAGGCAATGATTAGTAAGAGGACGAAACTGGGCACGCACACAGACGGCCTCTCTTGGCTTTCGTTATACCCAATTAACATTACAGTTTGTATTATTCAGTTATTAATCTCCAACATTATGCCTATTATCAGTGGTTATTACTATGCACTTATGCACACAAACTCAATTTGCCACTATATAGCCTGGTGAGATGAAAAACCAGTTACAAGTGCTTTGGAACAGTGTTCAACTTATGATGCTAAGAACACCAGACCCACAAGTATGAAGGTGGGTGGGACATTAATGGGACCAGGACCCCAACAGAGCAGGTATTAATGTGTCAAGTTAACATTTATTTATATAGCGCTTCTTACAGATGTTGTCACAAAGCAGCTTTACAAAAAATCTGATGTCCGAGCCCCCAGTGAGCAAGCCAAGGGCGACAGAGGCAAGGAGAAACCCCCTCAGTTCAAAAGGAAGAAACCTCGAGAGGAACCAAGACTCAGTAAGGGAACCCATCCTCTTCAGGTCAACCAACAGATAACTAGCACAAGCATAGGCAAGGACGCGTTCAGGTGTTTGCCTAGGGATGGAGCGAATGAGGTGTGCTGATTAGTCTGTAGGGAAGTAGCTGGGTCATAAGTTGGGTCAGCAGGACGCAGGCCAAGCTTCCACAGTGCAGGACAGCCCGGAGCCCGAGCACTGACTCCCAGTCAGGGCAGATGTAGCACCAGCATCAGGCCGCACAGGATGGGCAGCAGTTCAGCTCAGACAGAGAGATCAGACAGACTGTTAGCTCTAACCAGAAAGACCCTGACAAACACTATATACGGTGTTTAACAGGGCTGGCAGCAGTATTGACTACGCAGCAGGGCTGGCTTATACAGCAGGACTAACAGGGAGAGCCAGAAGGTCACACAGACATGAGGGCCCCTGAGGAGTCAGCGCCCCTCTGCTCCACCGTCAACAAACCTGAGTGAACATGAAGAGCAGTGGGACCACCGCACCAACACTCCCAGCTTACCAAACACTCTCTGTCAGTGGACCCCTAGACCTGCACCTTTTATCTATCAAAAAAAAAATTAATTACCAATCGCTCGACTAAACAGGTCGGTTTTAAGCCTGGACTTAAAGACTGAGGCTGTGTCTGAATCCCGAACACTGACTGGTGGATTATTCCAGAGTGTAACTTTGTTAATTCTAGGAACTAATAGAGAGCCCGCACTTTAAGACCTAAGGTCACGTGATGGCTTATAGTACGAGATAAGGTCAGTGAGGTAAATAGGAGCGAGGCTGCTTAGAGCTTTATACGTCAGGAGGAGAGCTTTATACTCAGTGTGGAGTTTAACAGGTAACCAGTGTAAGTTAGATAAGACTGGGTGGCGGGTCATTCGCAGCACTGCAGTGACACTGATGTGGTGGTAGTGTGTTAGTGTGAGTGGACTGAGGATCGTCCAGCAACCAAACTATCTAGCAAATAGCGTCCTGCGGGCAGCGTCCTGTGGGCAGCGTCCTGTGGGGAGCGTCCTGTGACCACTGATGAAGGACTAGAGGACGACCAACACTGCACTGTGCAGCAGCAGATGTGCTATCGTCTCTATCGCAGGAACTGTGTAAGGATATTCAAGCTGCATGGGATGGATTATTACAGGACACCATTAGGAACCTCTGCAGCTCCATACCGAGACGTCTGGTAATCTTCCCTCCCTGCACCACTGCAGTCCTACACTTCCTTCTGGGTGCAGCTCTTCTTTCGATGACTAGAGGTAATCTTCTCTTCTACACCGTCACCCAGATGACACTCACTTTTCTCAACAGCAAATGAATATGTAATGAATATTCGCCCATTCACCCGCCACAGTAATTGAACATTGGACCCAGAGTTGCCGTAAACGAAGGGCGTGGTTTCTCTCCAACTACGTGGGGGGCTTTTCAGCAGTGACCGCCAGCCTGTACTGGCCTCTACGCACACACCCACACGCACTCACAGGCTTTGGCCAGTGGGTCATATGAGCACTTGCAGCCCAGTACAGAGGCACAGCTGCCTGATCATGGAGGGGTGACACAACGGTGCCCAAGGCCTAAATGGGTAATGGAGTCCTGCCAAAAACCATCAGAATCAACTCCAGGAGTGTCTTTCCCACTGTGAAGTGTTTTATCGAACTGCTAAATGAAACGTGGGCTCTATAATGTACTACAGCACATGTGCATGCCGTCTATTCGTGTGTCTAGTGGGAGTAACTGCCCATGTATGTTTCACCTGTCGTGTGGTACCTTGCTCCTTTGTTCCGCATAACTCCTCCACCAACAGCTCTGTAGCCTAACGTCAGCCTTCTGGCTGGGCAAGCGTGTCATCCACACCAGCAACACAAGAAAGAATGACCGTCTCAGTTTCGCTTGTCCTGCTCAGCGCCCCATTTTAGTCGGGGCACTTTCTTGCTGTAAGAGGTCTCATCATTGCCGTTACACTCCGAAGCGTCCAGGGGGCCCTGTAAGCATATTTTAAATAGCATTCTGTGTTCAGGGGCTGCACAATGTATCAGTTTGGCATCATCATCATCGTGTAAAGAGTTGGGAGTCTCAGAATCGATACTCAAACACTTATCAGCTCTTCCCCCCCCCAATTCATCACTCAGCCTTCTGCTTCACCCTTCTGGGTTGCTGGAGCCTACCCCAGTGTTCAATGGGCAAAAGGCAGAAAACACCCTGGACAACCCTCCAGTCCATCGCAGGGCAGACACGCAGACATACACATACACATACAGCTAGCGGGCTAATGTAGCCTGACTGCATGGCTCCGTCCGAAATCGGCTAACTAGTCAGTAAGTACTAGATTGAACCCGCTGCGTACGGCCCGACCAGTGAAGCAGTAGGCTCTTTCAGTACGCGAGTACGTAGTATCCACGCAACCTCAGACGCACTACGTCCGCCATCTTGCCAACTTCATTTGACGTAAGACGTCCCGCCACTCATTCATATAAACATCTAACATGGGTCCCGTTTATATTCGCCTGGCTACTCGGTTCATACGGCGTTTACTCCTGTGTTTGTGCACACAAGGTTGGTAGATTTATTATGACTTGTAAACAGATCCACGGTTCCACTTTCCGACATTTGTTTCTTCTCTCAGCTCGGAACGCCTCCACAACTCCAGTTGGACGATCATGGGGATAGCCACAGTGTGCTGTGCTCGTATAGCACGTATATAATACTCCCGGAGGCAGTACGTCCCATCTTAAAGGGGGAAACTCCACCTACTGCTTTAGACTACTGCGGATGTTTCGACCACGACACACATTCTCGTGTCCTACTGGGGAGTACGGTATGTAGGCGGTTTTCGGACGGCGGCCCATTGTACCTTTAGTAACTCATTGAAAGTAAACCGGTTCTATACCACGGATTGAAATCTATGTATGACACAGTCATGAGATTCCTGATTTGGTGGTTCCTGTGATCGTCCATTCCCATGCGCTTGAATAATTGTGGCGTCACCACATCTCCTGCAGATTGGTGCTCGGTAGGGTGTGGTGGATCGGGTGGAGTGACATCCAGGCCTTCTGGACATCGTAACCTGTGTGACCACAAACGTCGTCCTCTGGTGCTGACCACGGTTGCCTCCACACGACTCAGAATTCGCACTCTTTCATTTGAAGTACTTGTACCCGTACTTGTCCAATTCTGAGGCCACTGCATGAAGTCCTGGCACACAACACCGATTGCAAGTCTTTAGTGGCCGACACTGTTGGTAAGGGTGTCGCCATATAACGATCGTTGGCGCATGTAGTTCCTGCGTTGTTCCCAGCCGTCTTGCAATGGTGGCTTGTACACTGAGCACTATCTACTTATGTGGACGGGTATGCTAGTGGCTTTTGGGTCAGTCTGCACATGTCTGATTCGTATCTGCTCGGTTCTCTTCTCGTACGCGTGGATTTGTAGTGTACGGTTCTCAGATCCTTCATTATGGGCGCTGGTGCCTGCTCTGGTCCGTATCTTGGTCGATGTAAGCACCATCCCACAGATTGGCAACCCCCTCTCCAAATCCTCTAAACTGCTCTAGCTGATTTCAAACGTTACTCCTCAAAGGATGCTACCAACAATCAACCGCACGAGTGCAAAAGCAATAAGCACGTGCTACAGCAGTATGACTTTCTGGTAATCAGTCCGGTTTTCAGCATTAAGGGCGTGCACGGCCGAGCATGAAACTTGCAATCATTCACGTGTTCCTACACAATGTTCAAACCCTAGCCCACCCAAAGTTGTCCCCCCTGTCCCTGTTGAATTCCTCTGGAGCGTCAGCTAATTGCAGCTAACGATGATGACTGTAATATCCTTATAGGAGATCTTGATGTTGGGGGGGGGGGGGGTGGCTCAAAGCCAGCAGGACTACAATATCTTTCCCATTATTTGAACTTAAAAGTTCTTTAACACACATTGTATTTTGATTTGGCCGTTGCCCACGACATATTCCTGTATACATATGCCCATCACAGTTGACGTTTATTAATCACCTCAGAATTACCTAATCACCTGTACCATTAGGTGCATAAGTGTGCTAGAGGTGTTGCCTCTAAGTGACATCTCATGAATGACTTTCCATAATGAGCAGGTAACTGTAGCTAGAAAGAGAAAGGCAGATCAGTGTTTCATTTCCATGTATCGCAGTAAGCAAAGGCCACGATTCATAATCGCTTCAACTGTTAGCATTTTTTTAGCATACAGGTTTTCTTTTAACCACCATCCCCCCCACCAACAACACACATCCAATGAGCGCGTTGGACGCGGACGCCAGATTCTGATCAGGCTTTAGTCGTAAAGTGTTTGGGAGGTGGATTAGGTCTGCGCAGATGGTTTTTAAAAGAAGCGCAGATGGCTTATTAACTGTTTTCGTGCGTTGCAAGTGGAACGTTTATGATATACGTTAATGGAAGGGGACGTTTCCATAGGCCTTTTGTATGCTGGAGAATGCCAGTTGATTGTGGAAGCTGGGTGTATGAAGGTGATGAAAGAGGAGGGAGGGGTTGGGTTTGGTGACGGATCGGTGGGATGGGGGTTTCCCAGCCTGGTTTCTTGCTTTCTCGCTTTGTACTACGTGATCAGAGTCAAAAATCCAGGTGTGTGGTTGAATGACCACTGATGACAGTAGTAACCCTCACCTCGAAAACAGGTTTTCTCCACATGTGGTCTGCTTCTACAGGGACATCCGACCACCAGCAGGGGCTTCATGGCCCCTGTGTCGTCGTAGGGTAGCTCAGTAGTTTGTTAATGGCTGGTAATGTATATACAATTAGTTTTTCATTTAGTATGTTGCTTTTATGGGCACCTAAAGTGGAGTGGTTTGTTACTGCAGACTTATGTATGAGTTAATTGGTAAAGTGGAAGGATGATGGGGAAAGAGGTGAATTAAACAAGTGTGCTAAAGTTTATATTTTATGTAGCAGTTTGAAGGTAGCTTGGATGATTGCATAGACAGAGGCATTTGTACAGACAACAATCTAGCAATCCCATAGCAACCACCTGGGATTCCTATATTGCGATCAGCCTAGAAGCACACAAGTAACCATCCTCGGTATTCATATTCATGATAGGATCAGGAAAGGTTGACACCCGCTGCCT
>JAMWET010005344.1:0-184586 GCA_024036415.1 Prochilodus magdalenae | reverse complement strand
AGTGACAACATTTTTGTCATGACGATGAACACAACGTTGAAGCCCCAAACATGCAGACCAGAAGTGTAACAGCAAGGCTTACACGTAC
Source organism: Prochilodus magdalenae (assembly GCA_024036415.1). Classification (NCBI taxonomy): domain Eukaryota; kingdom Metazoa; phylum Chordata; class Actinopteri; order Characiformes; family Prochilodontidae; genus Prochilodus; species Prochilodus magdalenae. The sequence continues at coordinate 184,498 of JAMWET010005344.1, read as the reverse complement.
CGTGATTTTTTCCAAGATTCTGTAGACAAACACGCCTTTAGATTTTAAGCCCTCTTCAGTCCCCACACCAGCCCCAACATTCGAAGTTGGTGCCAGAGAGAGAAGGTCAGGTCATCAAAATGCTCATCTCTTGATGTCTCTGGAAGCATGTTCCAGTATGGCACAATGCATGAAAAACACAACTATGCCAGGAGAAAATAAGTTGGTATTAAAACTCCGTTACATCATTTCTGTTCTACATCAGTGAAAACTGCCTGCCCATCAGTTTTATATACACATGACTCTAGTGTGAAAACTGTCCGCAAGTAAACTGACTTATGTCTTCCGAAAAAAGGGGATGCAACATACTTTTTAAATCTAATATAAAAAATTAATCATAATTATTGTGTTATTAGAGTATATATTTTATATGGCAGTGGCATCTCAGCTTTAGTCCAGTTATTTGAAGCAAAGGACAGTACAGGCACCCTTACTCTTTGAGCTTTCCATACGGGCACCATCCTAACCACCATATACAGTACAAAGAAAACAAGGTTGTAAATTGGGTTTTTTTTTTTTTTAAAATAGTTTGAACCCATTATAGCAATCAGAACAGTTAGTCTCTGTTTCCCTCCACATATCACGACGGCCTCCAAAGTCCAGTGGCGGAATGTTTCTCTTCCCAACTCCAAGTCAAGGCTTGGCATTGTGCTGTAGTGATCTGAGACTTGTATGCATTGTGCTTGTACCATAGAAACCTATCTCATGAAGGCTCCCGACGCACAGTTCTTGTTGCTCGAAGCTGCTTTAAGTCAACAGAGGGAGCACTGCTTCAGCACTTTGTACACGCGAACATGAAATTTCAAACTTATCATAACTGACATCCATTCACTATGGAGCAAGACAGTATCTTTGATATGCATTGATTTGTGTCCACTCTGATTGTGCATCTTAGTCACATCATTTTAAGTACCTCTACTTGTTAATCAGTAAAGTGGCAAATGGCCCCCTAGACAATATACTTTACATTTACGGCATTCAGGTAAGCGATTTATATGCCAGAGCGACTTATAGGGAACTCATATTATAGGTAGCTTATGTGGTTTAATGAGTCCAAGCTCCAAGGACTCTTTATTGGCGTAGCACAGTGTATTTACCCAGACCAGTAAAGTCCTCCCATTTACATCATTTAGCTGAACGCTCTTATCCAATGAGCGCCTTATAAGGGTTAATCATATATTACAACTAGGCCAATGTAGTATTACAAGTGTAGCCAGAGTAGTCATCCAGCCCGGGATTTGAAACGCCAGTCTCCCACGTGTGGTGGTGCCAGCTATTTGGCAGGTAGTGGTGTTAACCGCTGAGCTACACCAACCACCAGGAGTTGTTAGGGGGAGTTGTAAGCCCCTGCATATGACGGTTAACGGCAGAGCTAGTACTGATAATAGCACTTACAGTTAACCGGGGAAATCTAGCAGCTCAGACTTCAACAAATCAACATGTGGGATTACCTGAACTCCACAATTAGGATGGAGGGCACACTACTTGGGGGTCACATGCTGGTAAAAGGAATAGGTCTTATACTGATGGTAAAAAATGTAACCAAAAACAGATGGAATAGACATCAATCCTAAATTAATAACAATATGTCTAACGTTTGGCTGTTGATTCGTCTTTTTTGTTTAAAGGAGCGAGGATCCTCCGACTACAGCAAGCTGCTACGATTTTCCTAAGGGAGATTGTGGAGGAGGGGGCACATGTGGGCATTGTCAAATTCCAGTACTAATGCAGACATCTTAAGTTTCATTGACTAAAAATAGACAGAAAAGCCTCAAAAGACGACAGTTTAATTGGCAAGTTGCCAACAAATGCTTCTGGATCGACAAACATGTGTACTGGATTAAACCTAGGTATTGTAGGTAAGACCACAATATTGTGCTCAAAACTCACTTCACATGTGTTGTTTTTAGAACAGCAATTCTTGTATATAATAAAAAAAAATAACTAACATTCATTTCAGGTCCTTCAGCAAGACGATAATAGCGCAGTAGGGGATAACTTGATTTTCCTGACTGATGGTGAAGCGTCAGATAATGTTCAGAGTTGTCTACAGTCAGCCGTGGACAGTGGTGCCATCATCAATACTATAGCACTTGGTCCTTCTGCCTCTGATGTGCTGAGAACTATGGCAAATCGAACAGGTACCCTGTTTTGACAAGTACACTTAAATATGACTTAAATATTTCATTTAAAATTAAACAAAAAATAAATGACATTTCATTTATTTTTCTTTTACACTAAATGTTGAAAGGTATTTGCAGCAGTCCGTCAAAATAACAGAAACTAAATATAATGGAGTAAAGATTTACATCTACGTTTAAGGCATTTAGCAGACGTTTTTATTCGATAATGTTTCCTAGCTAGTATAAGAAGGTTAGAGTCTAAAACTCACCATGAGCAAGAGCCAGTGCTGATACCTAGAGGGAACAATACAACTTATTATATAAGTTTAATAATCATTATTGTGTTATACAAGTTACAAGCATGTAAATAAAGAATACATTTTTATTTTCAGCGATTATTCGGGAAGTGAAATTATTCGTCCGGGTAAAAAACAAACAAACAAACAAAACACGTTCAGTGTTCGGATAAGTGAAAGAACCGAATAATTAATATTAAACGATGGCGTTTCATTTTTCTAGTTTCCGGATGGAGACGGGAACCAGAGTGGAAATTTTACTTGTTAGCTCCAGGACTAGATCCAGTTGACTCTGGGCTAATGCCCACGGTACTGCCTAAGTTTCCCACTGTCAGTCACACCGGAGCACGATGAGGTTTCAAATCTTTCATACAGTTTCAAACAGTCGAGTCAGACGGAGATCCAGACAGAGTACAGAACAGAGCCGTTTCAGCAAGGCAGACAGACAGAGATCCAGACAGAGTACAAAACAGAGCTGCTACAGCGAGGCAGACAGACAGAGTACAGAACAGAGCCGCTTCAGCAAGGCAGACAGACAGAGATCCAGACTGAGTACAGAACAGAGCCACCACAGCGAGGCAGACAGACAGAGATCCAGACTGAGTACAGAACAGAGCCGCTACAGCGAGGCAGACAGATGGAGATCCAGACAGTACAGAACAGAGCCGCTACAGCGAGGCAGACAGACAGCGGCTTCTCACATGCACACACACTCGCCCTTTCTCACTCACGCACGCTTTTTCAATGGTGCGCTGTCTTTCGTGTGTGTCCCTGTGTCCTCTGTAAAGAAACACAAACCCCAATTTTACAGCAATGCGATAACATCCCAGCCAGTGAATTGAGGCGATCTCTGTGAATGTCGGCTGGAATGGTGTTCATCTGTGTTCAGTAAATATGTTAAACTCCAGTTTAGTAATATTTTATTTATTTCCGTTGAGGCAAATATACATTCAGCCGCTTTAAGATCATTTCACAGCAGTGGCAGTGTTGGGACAGCATTGGGACAGCATTGGGGATGGTGCTCTAATAGAGGATGTAAAAATATTTCCTTTTTAATTCACCTCACTAGATGGGAAGTTCATCGTCGCTGATGAAAACCTGATTTCCAACCAACTTGTGGATGCATTCTCTTCGTTCACATTGTCAGACGGCGATCCCACCAAACAGACAATTCAGGTGGGCTACACACATATTCACTGTAAGAAATAGTTTTGCCTAGCACTGTGGGCCGAACTGATTCCTTCTGTTTCCTGAACAGCTGGTGAGCAGTGGAAGTGCTACAACTGGCTGGTTCAATGGCACCGTGCCCATAGACCGGACTGTAGGAAACGGCACCACCTTTACAGTGATCTATGAAAAAAAAAAAGTGCACCTTGGACAGTGGTACATACAGTCGCCAAGCGGTTCAGTGTATGGTCAGACCGTCATATCCACTGACACGGCAGCTACAAAGACCATCACCTTAAATATTCCTGGAACTGCAGAGGTAAGACATCACACCTGAGAGTCAACACTTCAGTTCCACTGTAATCTCACGTGTATAAATGCCAATAAATTAAAACCAGTTAATCTGTACCCCATTTATATATATATATGTTTTTAGAGAACTATCGTTTATTTTTACATTTAAATTCTTGTGCATGGCAGCCCGGAGACTGGAAGTTCAGCTTCCTTAGCAAAGGATCAACTGCCCAGACCATGACTTTAACAGTAACAAGTCGAGCTGCCCGCAGTAATGTTCCTCCAGTCATGGTACAGGCCAGGATGAGCCAGCTAAGCACTGATGGCAGTAAACCCCTGACAGTTTATGCTGAGGTCAGTCAGAATTACCGTCCTGTGCTGGGGGCCAAGGTTTTGGCCACGCTGCATTCAGATACTGGACATTCAGTGGATTTATACCTCCTGGATAACGGAGCAGGTACTACTACACTATAGGTTATTTAGTTAGTTGTTTAATTATGGTCCAAGTAAATTATTTGGGTAGAACTGTTCTTCATTATAAATTGAACTCTTCTTTTACAGGAGCTGATAGTTTTAAGAATGACGGCACCTACTCTAGACATTTCACCAAATTAAAGAATGGAAGGTACAGTCTGAAAGTGCAGGTGGTACATCACGATGGAGCCATCAGTGGTTCCCCCAGCAAACACAGTGGTGCTATGTATGTCCCTGGTTATATGGTAAATGGTAAGTAGAGCAGGGTATGACCACACTACACTACACACCTTAGGTTTAGAGTTTGAAACAGCGTGGACATCAAATGTCAGGCTTTTGACAGCTCTGTTTAGGTAGTCAGCATCATCAAGACATTTAATCCCTGATTCTGTCTGCTCTCTCTCGTGGCATCACTTGGACTGGAAACCAGACTCTTTAATTAAGTTAGCTGGTCAGCATGTGTCCAGTCTCCTGCAGCATTAGGACTGACATTCAGTTCTTCTTCTCAGGCAAACTGCAGCTAAATCCTAAGAAGCCCCCAGTGAGTGTCCAGCCCGCAGATGTAGGCAGGCTTCACCAGAGCAGCCACTGGGAGAGAGCTTTGTGGTGAGTGTGCCCCAAGGCGTGACCCCCAAAGTTCCCCCTCCCAGCAAGATTACAGATCTGAAAGCTGAAATCCAGAATGACCACCCTGTCTCTCAACTGGACGGCTCCTCCTGGCGAGGACCTTGATCAGGGGAACAGGTAAATACTGCACGGTTCCACTTTACATGAGCCACTGCTCTTCTAACACTGGAGGCACTTTAAATATGTTTTTAGTATGAAAAAAAATAGTTATACACATAACTCAGTGTGGTATTTTAGGGTTTTGTATCAAATGCGCTCATCATCGAAAAAAAAAGTTGCACCCAGAAGGAATCACACAACAGGAATGACATGATGGGCAGGTTTGACATCAGGAGGCATGCAAATGATTCAGTTGTGACGTAAGCAAGGTTCATTGCACATGCTTTCCATTCTGACTTAAGCTGTTGTTTTGGTAGCATCCTTTGCAAGTATGCTTTGGGAAGCAGGATGGTCTTATTGACAGTTTGCGCCTGGTAGCAGTCACGCAGCTAATACCATAGAATGGATGGATAGCAATGGATAGAAGATGGCACGCACCAGCAAGATGAAGGATCTGGGAGACCTACACGAACCAGAGAGAGATAGAACTGAAATAATAATTCTTACTATATGCGCTACAACACACAGGACTACATGCGTTGCATTATGACACTGCATGGAGCCACTCGGAATGGCAGTGAGACTGTGTGAGAATATTCAAGATGCTCCTTCCCAATAGCACCGCAAACCCATACTTCCTTCTGGGTGCAGCTATTCTTTAGTGTGTTGAGTACATATACTGAAAAATAAACACTCAAGGCCCTGAATGAGAAACAGGATAACAAAGAGGCATTTGGAAGGTATTTAATATGTCAGAACTACTGCCTTTTGTCTACCCATGAAATATAACCTTCTATTAATATAACCTGCTATTAAGAAAACGGTAATGTCAGTGGTCTGTTTTCCAGTTAGCCTCTATTTAGTGGTTGACTTGTTCCAGACCTCTGTTATGTTGAGTTGTGTCTAAACAGATCAATACTCTGGGCCAGAACAGCTGTTGACCTGTTTATCGCACTGTCAACAGTTCAACACTGTTTTCCGATATCAGGCAGAGTCTGGCGATAATCTGACCAATTTCTGATGCTCATATTGGCTAACCAAAAGTCAAATGTCATTTATTTCATATTTTGCCTTTTTTATTTTCCAGCTAAAGTGATGCTGTGACTAGACTACTGACGTTAGGGCAGTGCTACCTGGATTTAAGTACTATCATGTCCACTGTATTTGCCATTTTCACCTGGTTTTATGGTGAAATGTTTCATTTAATGAGTAATAAATAAAGCTCTAGAAATCCAGAATCCACAAGAGGGTTATATAAAGTCTAAAGGTTACTTTACATGGAAACAGTTATCAGTATATTGAACAAATACTCAAGTATTAAAATTATCCAGGAAAGCCTATCATATTGACAGCAGTGCAGTTTAGCATTCTGCATCACTGAAAACAACTGATTCAATCATTAAGCTAGCAAGCACTTCACAACCAGAAAAGAGATGTAGGCCGCCCGTGACTCGAGGATGAGCTTTATATATACAGAAGCTCCCTAATCTTTGTATTTCTTTTCCATTCTAGCTGACTCTTATGAAATTAGGTGGAGTAAACATTTGGAGGTGCTTCAGAACAACTTCAGCTTTGCCAATCCAGTAAACACGTCTGCGCTCCGGCCACAGGAAGCAGGTTTAGATGAGCATTTTTCCTTCCTGCTCAACATCACAGTCCAAAACGGAACCACACTGTTCTTCGCTGTCCGGACAAAGGACAAGCAGGCACTGACGTCTGAGGTATCTAACATTGCTCGAGTGACAAAGTTTGTTCCAAATCCCAAAGCTCCAGTAATTTCAGTCAAATATCCCGTAAACCCACTCAATATATTTATCTCAGTGTGTCTGGAGAAAGAGAAGAACAAAGCTGGAGGGGAATAGATTGGCAACAGATAACTGGGGTCAGATACATATACCTATGCATATGCATATTATCGCTGTCCAAAGGCCTAAAAAGCCTAAGTGAATTATAATAAAGGTCAATGGAACCGGATGTTTTTCCAAGTAGTTTTGGGTTATTTCTGTTGGTCCATTCCCCATGAATTTTTCACACAATGTGAACAGCAGTTGCTGTGTTCAAATGATGCATAAAAGTAAAAATAAACAAAAATGGAGACATGTTTTTCATTGGACAGTGACAATATACATATATACTGTGCCCAAGAAGTGCAAAACAGATTAACATTTCAGAAAACAAAATAAAAAATGAAATGAATTTCACAAGCACAAAAAAATTATTACATTTAAAAAAAAAATTTTAAGTAAAAAACAATTGTACAAGTTGTGAAACACTTACCAGTACTGAAACAGTTTTACAAACTGCAAATTCTTATGAAAAGAGTGGGTCTAACACACAGGAAGTGCTTGTTGGGGGTCCTTGTCAATCAAACTGTTTCACGGTGGTAGAGTGAGTGCATGCATTTTAGCCAGCTAGCACGCTTTTGTGCTTCCTGTGGAAGGAAAAGATGAACTGGCGACGTCTAAACCACTAGGGGGTGGGTAATAAACCACTGGTTATCCACTACAGCGTTACAGCCTGCTTACTTTCGTTAACATTTCCAACTCCAAGAGGTTTAGAAGTCGCCTGTTCGCTTCTTTCTTTCTCCTAGTCTTTCCGTTAGAAGTGTTTCACGTCTTGTTCTTTTGTTTTTCTATTGTAATTGTATTTTTCTGAAATATTATTTTAATTATTATTAATTCATTGTTTTGCACTTCTTGACCCCAATACCACCATACATATACATATACATAACATTTACATTTTTCAGCTTCCACATAAAGAGCTTTCTAAAATAATCCTGTTGTAACGGTGAACTGTGGGACTGCTTCAAACAGACTTGACTCACTCGAGCAAGATACTAGTAATTTAGCGAGATGCAAATAATAATAATTAATGTCCTCCACTGTCCTGCTGGAGTTTATGGATCGAGTCTGTGGTTGTGGTGAATCAACACATTTAGCTGTGAGCCTTTTCTAACACAGTACAACTTTGAACTCTTTTTTTTTTAAGCCAGTAGCTGTGTTCTCTTAGCTTCTCTCAAGAATGAGCCTTGAAAGCAACTTGAAACTGTGTCATACTTTAAAGCAGTGTAAACGGCAATGTGAGCAGCTTACATGACTAAAAAAGAATCTCATTTTTTGTAATTCATTAAACAGAAATGGTTCTTTCCAATGTGCGTATAAAAGTTGGCAGCTTTACAATAAAGGAAGGCATGAGACTGTTTGCAGTGTTTCATTTTTCCCTCATTAATAATATCCTAAATGAACTCATATTTAAGGGAACGTGGGGGAGAAGACCACCCACCCCCTTTCATAAGTATACCATTACACTATGGAGGCAAGAAGCTTCTATATCTTTATAATGTCAGTCCTGCTGGGTCTTTTTATGTCCACCTCACTCACTTGCAGTCTTCCATGAACACTGTACACATTTGTAATAACCCTTACCAAACAGGTTAAGCAATGGATGTGACCTGGATGTGTAAACGTCTATTAGAGAAGAAATGATGCATGCATTCGTTTTCAGTCCAGGGAGTACATTTATCCATCCATCCATCTATCTATCTTAACCAAACTGGATGTAGTATAAAAATGCACATCATACAGTTGGCCTACTCTAAAACAAATGACAAAACTGGTACATCTATCTATCTATCTATCTATCTATCTATAGGACTAGTTAGCAGACAACAATGTGTACTAAGAATACTAATAAGAATATACTGACAGATATCATGTTGTGCAATCACTGTTTACTCATTATGGCATCTTAGAATAACTACCAATAATTTAGTTATTATTTAGGTCCATTTATTTACGCCATATACTCTGTTTCATCAGCATCAAATCACGCTGTACATGTTTTGTTCAGCATCTTCAAAAGACGAATGCACATCATCAGTGTGAAGGTATGTACACATCAGCCTAAATATAGGGCCACTGCTAAAATAGACCAGCCCCTTCTGCTCTCATCTTTAGGGTAGAAGACATAACAGCTTCTGCAGAAGCACATGTTCCTTATGATCTAGAACAGTATTATAGAGTGAAGCACATGTTAACTCATTAATAATGAGCAGGGTGCTACTGTGTTCTCGACTTGGAATCTCAGCTCCTGCTGCTGGAATCGATTGAATCCATTTCTATCTTGCTTTAAACTCACCTCTGTTTTAATATCCCTTTTATCAACTATACAAACATGGGAGTCGACTGAGTCAACTCTTAGTATTTTTAGCTTTCATTCGACAGACAGTCATTGGCCAAAACTCAACTCGAACAATTGACTTTTATGGAATCGACTTTTTTGGAGTCTGCTGCTCAGTGTGCTCCTCGGCCCTTGTAGTGTGCTATGGAGTGGTTGTGAGGGGTTACTCATAATTGCTAACACCTTTGCCAGCATCTCTCTCCCACCATTTACACCGTGTACAGTTTCATCCCCAGTACTGAGTCAGCCTTCAGGTAGAACACCTGATAGATCCACTAAAATAATAAATACTGATATTTGAAAAACTAACCCTACAGCACCTTCACTATGAAGCAGCGTCCGCTTCTTAGACACAGCCAGTTAAAAGCAATGTGAGCTACAGAAGTCAGAAAACACAGCTAACTTAAACTTGAGCCTGATCACAGACAGTAACCACTTACCACTGCTATGGCAGGCATGAACAATACTACCTGTAATGTACTAGGTGATGTTAGCTGTCTCCCTTGATAACGATTGTGTTTTTATATTTGGATAGTCTGTAAATAACAGGATCTACAGGTCAAAGTCTTACTATTGAACATCCATAGGTTCATCTTTTAGCTTCTGTTTTAATTTCCAATTGGTGGACTGATAAAGGGACAGAGTTTAACAGAAAGCATTCAGAATTTTACCATCTTAATTAATTTGGCTAAATTAAATTATTTTTTTCCTCCATTCTATTGGATAAGCCTGTGGCCGGTCTGTGTAGCCCAAGGTCGTGGCCTACCAGTAGAGGGCCATGAGCTTTAGCTCAGGTAAGCCTGTGCATTAAATCGGCCCTGCAGATGGTGGTATTTGGGGGAATTCCGGTTTGCCGATGGCATCCAGCGTTTGCTGCTCAGTTTGGTTTCGTAATTGAGGGGGTGGGGGCTCGAGGAGAGGGAGGTGGGGCTCGAGGAGAGCTAGAGGAGAAAGAGGGAAAGTGGAGGGATAGAGCACGAAGAGGAGAGCGAGAGAGTTCCATGGCAATTCTGTGGTTAACAGAACCACCGCTCCGTATTACAGTTGTGTTATCAGTTTGGTATCACGAAAACAACTATGAGACAAAGAAAAAAAGATGGTAATGTTGTGTGATTACTGGTACTTTTAGCAGTCGAGCTAACAAGTTCGACACTCATTGAACCGCCGGCTAGCCTAGCTCTATGGAGTTAAATCAGTGTCACCAGAACTTGAACCTGAAATCATGTTTTTGAAAAAAAAAAAAAAACGTGTGTGAAATTTGGAAAATGTTACCTGCTAAATTGTTGCCATTTGAAATTCGGGTCTTGGAATTACAGGTAAAAAAAGAAATCAGGTGACCAGAATTTCAGGTAAAAAAATGATTCAGTTACAAAAAATTCAGGGAAACATCCGGGGTACTCGGGAAGAGCAAACAAGCGCAGATGTAATCGAACTTGTACTTGGCCAATAACAAAACCCCTGTAAGGACATCGGGAGTGTAATATATTTGGTGGAATTAATCAGAATTCATCCCAGTAATCGACGTTAGAGCAATAACAGTGGGGGTACTTTTATTTACGTGTCTCAGGAACCAAAAACTGGAACGCACCACTCGCGTTGATTACTTACACGTCTGCAGGTATTAGTGCCATTGCATAAATAGTCCGCCAGAGGGCGCTCACCTCATTTTGCTAGACAGTCAAACCCAATACATAACAGGGAGGAGCGTGTTTTATCACGGAGTAAATATATACGGATGGAGGAGCACATGGACAACTATGGCTGAGGAGCAGACCAACCGAGCTTTTTCAGTAAGTAGTTTATTCTTTTTCACCCTTATTAAACCTCACATTAGGTGCTAGGGTTTATTGTTTCAGTGGTCTTTTGTACTTGTGGCTAATTTGATGTCGAATTCATTTTCATAACGAACACAGGACGAAGCATAAAACGGTTCGTCACCATATCAGACATCTGAATATTATCATTTTAACATGGAGAGTGCCCAGAATTGGAGGAGTTAATTTAAGTGGCGATAGATAGAAAGAAGAGGGTTGTCTGCAGCAGTAGAATTAGTGGAAGTACTGCTGGCTGAGAGTAGTGTTATGACTGTATTTACCCAGACTGTATATAATCAATATAGTCAGTATGGGGGAAAAAATTGTATGTTTGACTATAAAGCGTGTAATAACCCCTCTTTCATTGCGTTTAGTGCCGTGTGCGCGCGCACGTCCCAACAGGGATTAATCCATAAAGCAGGATTTCTTCTTTAACCTGTTGAGCCAAAAGAAAACCTGTCCAGCAAGAGAAGTAAATTGACAGTTTAAAATTAAAATGAAACATTTTACTGCAAACTCCTGCCTTCAATGATATAAACAGACTACTACAGATTGCAAACATTTGACATAGTACAGAAACATGTAATGCATGTTAACCCAGTAAGAGCCTGATGTGATATAAGGTTTCAGTTTGCAATATTATGTTAATAAACTACGAACATAACTGATTCCTTTAATTAAAAGAGATAGGTTGCCCATTGTGATTTTGAAATCACATAAATATTCATAAATATTAATTTAAGTGACAATTTGAAGTGATACCCGTGTTTAGTGCATCATGTACCTCTGTAATTTGTTAAAACCACCTGTAGTTCATTTAAATCTGTTGTGATTTGGTACTTATTAGATTCATTACTATCAAATGTTAATGGTCCTTCCTTCCTTCCTGTCTTCCTTCCTGCCTTCCTTGACAGGATAGTCATGCTGAAGTTTTCTGCTCTGCAAGACACCTAGTATCTCTACTTGCATCATGTTAAAGACATGGGAACACAGTCAATACTGAACAAAGCCCCAGAGAGAATAATAGCAGGTTCAGTGTTTAGGCTTCATACATGTAATTTGAAGTATTGTTATGGCATGTTTTATCTTCAAACTGAGTAACTGTTAGTATGATTCCCCCTTTGCAGGCAACAGGGACTGGCAATTTTCTCTTTTTTCTTCTTCTTTTTTTCTAATGTAGTGCAGCAGAAAGTCATTCAGAAGTCGCAGATGAAACATTGGCAGGCTGTAGTGCAAAACCTTTGGATGGTTGGTTCCTAATGCTTTTACTTAAGAATAGTTATTTTGCGTTGTTTCAGTTTCTCGTGGGTTTCCTACTATTTTTCAATACAGAGTGGCAATCAATTCAAAACCCCAACAAGGCCATGTCTCAGTTTCTCAAGACACAACTTGGTTATCATGCTGCAGAAGCACCTGTGAATCTGCACATGGACATGAGAAGCACCCAGCAGACCGAGATATGGCTCTGATCTCGTTCTACAAGAAGACTCATGTGGAATGGGCTCGACCTTTGAACTGCAAACTGAAAGGTACAGTGCATTTGCATTACAAATTAGTTGTTAAAACAAAACAAAAAAAAAAAAACATTCACAGGGGATTATGCTGTTGGGGAAGATGTTGCATGGTTCTTTTTCTCAACCTGCATTGACAGACTGAAGTCTGGATTTTCTGTAAACCTAGGTATTACATCCATATTTTGTAGTAATAAATGTGCCACAGCTGATTTGGTGTCGTGTTTTGTTCAGTTCGGAGTGGATGGTTATCCCAGCTGCATGTAAACCTGGCCAGATCCTCTTTCAGTCGTGGCAGAAACGTGTAGTGAACACAGTACAGGTGCAAGCGGTCAGTGATGTCAAGAAGGCCATCTTCTTCCAGATCATGAAGAACTCCATAGTACAGTTGCGTGACGACTAACCACGCATCACGCCACAGGCGTTCTGCAGAAAAGAAGTTATAACTGATTAACTACCAATGACCAGTACATTAAAAACCATGTAATTCAGCATAATACTACAGGTTTGATTTTCTTTATAATTTAATTGTTATTTCCAACTAGTGCTAGGTGATATGACCTCAAATCAAACCTAGATTCTGATTAATGAAATTTGTTTTACTCAATGACATTTTTGTTGGGTACTGAAGTTGCGGATGTTAAGTTCATACCTCTGATTGTGGACACTTTTGCCAGATATAAAGCTTCAACACCCAGTTCCTCGTACAGTAAACATTGCCTGAGCAATGTCCACGTTCTCCATGCCCTGATCTGCTCTCACTCTGGAGGGGATAATAGAGTACTTACTGAAGGCACTGACTAAACATTTTCCAGACTAAATCATTCAAAGCTACAAAAATGTTCATTAAAATGACACTAAAAGTTTTACTGAAACTCCGAACTTCCTCACACCATCTAAGAAGAATGCATATGCTGTAGAAGCCCTGTTGGAAGCAGCACTGAGATACATTCTGCACAACAAAGTTCAGTACTCAAACATTCTGCTATGATAAATGCTAAAATGCAGTCTTGAGTCACTCTAAATAAAGTGCATTTGAAACCAAAAGGATCAAGAATCAAAGTACATTTTTCTATTTTCAATAAGTCTGCAGTCTCATTTTTTAACCCCAATCAATTTTTCACAAAGTTTTCAGAATTTTAATGAAATTTGAAGTCATGAATATTACTGCATTGAGAATTAGAGCTCAATATTAGACAAAATCTGTCTCGAGTAGATTTGTCATGGAAAATGAGAAAAGTGCTAATTTTCCTCCAGCCATCCCTACTAAAGATTAGTGGTTTAGACTTTATGCATTTGTACATTTTTATTCATCCCGCTACTTTACTTTTAAGAAAGAAAAGGTTGGTGCTGGGTTAGCTTCCTTTTCAGTTTTATAATATAGCTGAAATAACTATTACACATTCACATATAAAAACAAAACAAATGCATTCAGCTACTTTAAAGTTGCATTCACTGCGGACACAGATGTGCAAATGCACACTCATAGCCTGACTAGTTCCTGTAGAGAAATACGGTTCGCTGGCTTGATTTCAGATGTGAGGGATACCCCATGCACTGTAAATACAATGTATTTAAAGTCAAATTCAGGGCTTACCTTCCTTGAGAAGCCATCGATACCGCCAAATATTACAATATTGTATCTGTAAAGATAAATAGAAACTGCATACTAAGCCCAGACAACAACATGCCATGGCTAAATAACCCATTGGGGTTTATGTCGTTTTAGCTTGTGGAAATTAAGATAATACAGAGCTCCTAAACTGACAATGTGGTTCACAGCAATACCACAAAATCATCATATAAAATAATTGGGCATGCTGTACTTCTTACCGAAAAAAATCCACTAGAGTTAAAAGGTGTACTCCAATGTTTTCTACTTTACTGATATTGGAACACTGATAGAAAATGTTCTGTTCTAGAAACCCTGACAGTCATAATTGTTCACAGTAATGGTGACGGAAACCAGAAGGGGTTTGAAGACACAAAACTACATTATAGAAAGCAAAAACATAAAAAGATAACATCAATTTAACAATGACTGTTTTGACATGCCAGCGCGATTCTGACCTGTTCCCTTCCTTTGCTCATTTTGGAGATAAACATGTGGGGTGTTGTGAGACAATTCAGCAGCCAAAAATAATGCACTTTCATTTAGTTTTCCTCCATCAACAGTATACATACACGTTCAGAAAAAATTAAACTAAATAAATAAATACATAAACAAACTCATCTTTACTGGCAGGTTTGGGTATGGCTATATTTGTATTGTAGATGTCCAACGGTACATACATGTTTGATTCTAAAATACAAGTAGAATGCATGCACAATGTGCATAACAAATGCACAACTACCTACCTGATAAGCTTGTGACTGGTGTCAATATGCTGCATGCACAACGGCCCAGGAACAGAGTACTTGCGGCGAACAACACAACCCATGCTTGACAACCTTGACAAAATGCCAGCAGTGTCAACGTGATGCATTGAGGCCTTTACTCTAGTCCACTGCACTCGGTGGCCCTCAGCCTGAAAACATCCCTTGACTGTTCGGTAGCCTGCATGTGGAAACTTTGACTTGATGTTTCTCACTACCGTGTCGAGATCAGCAATAGAAAGAGCAGAGTACATATCTAACACAGATACAGTGAGGAAAAAAAAGTATTTGAACACCCCTTATTAGAATAATAATTGGAGTGACGGTGGAGTCTTTAGAGGCGGACTAACAGGTCTTTGAGGGCCAGAATTTGTGCTGATTGCTGATTGGCAGGTGTTCAAAGACTTATTTGCAGCAGTAACACACAAATACATTGTTAAAAAATCATACATTGTGATTTCTGGATTTTTTTTTTTTTAGATTATGTCTCACACAGTGGACATGCACCCAAGATGAAAATTTCAGACCCCTCCATGATTTCTAGGTGGGAGAAATTGCAAAGCCGCAGGGTGTTCAAATACTTATTTTCCTCACTGTATACCATACTGGCGCATTCTACGGTGAATTGTGCTTTTTGAAACGCCAAGAATGTTGGAAACATACGAAACCGAGAGTCCAATCTCAAAAAGTTCATTCAACTGTTCAGTTGTAATATTAAGTCTTGAACGTCCATTGGGTCCCATGTCCCAAAAAACATAGGAGGGAGAGCCTGCTGATGTGAGCAGAGTAGAAAGATTTGAGTAAAAGCACATCCAGTGCCTCCTTCACTACTACTGGTAAAAAGCTGGAACCAGCTGCACTTTTGAAGACTCTTTCTTGACAACATAAAGCATGTAGTCAAAATCAGGAGTGTTACTTGACAGAGTATACTTAGGCCTTGTCCGGAGTCTTGTGATGCAATCCTGCCTAAACACTTCCTGCAACATAAAACATGACACTCATTAAAACATATTGACACTATTGTTGCTAACTGAACTACACATGACCAATGAAGCAGTATGTTAGGGAAGTCAAACGTGCAGCACACAGACTCACATGTCAAGCAAATAGAAGCCACAGTTTCACAGTTGACCTAAAATACAGTAACTGGGTTTGAACAAAATGTATTTTTTTTGTATGGCACATTCTCAATTTTTTTTTAAATCTTAGACTGGCAGAGACATCTGTATAAAGTTTGATATTTGCACAAGCAACGTTTAATGCTAAAACGTTCCATAAGAAGCCTTAGTCTTTCTTACCTACTACATTAATGCTCTGTAAGTTTGTCCAACTTACTTAATGCTCTACTTGTATACGTTATTAGCAAGACGTTTTAACAAAACATGTTATGAGACAAGCTGGAACAGAAAGTAGTGGCATACTTCAAAACGATCATAAAAAGTCTTGAGTTCAATGATTTGCACACAATATTTCACAATATAAACTGCATGGAAATAGGGATAATTATACGCTTTATAATCAAACATGCAATAGAGTTTTTTTCCGTTCTGACTATGTTGATTATATACAGTCTAGGTAAATACAGTCATAACACTACTCTCAGCCAGCAGTACTTCCACTAATTCTACTGCTGCAGACAACCCTCTTCTTTCTATCTATCGCCTCTTAAATTAACTCCTCCAATTCTGGGCACTGTTTATGTTAAAATGATAATATTGTAGCGAGCACAGGGGGTGGGTCTGTTATATTGCGTGTGCTGCTGCTGTATGCCTGTGTCTGTGTGCCCGCCTCTGCTCTGCCTGTGTGTGAATGGATGGCAGGTGTGGGGCCTTCCTCTTGGGTGGGGTTATGCAGAGTGGTAGGCACCACTCTGAAGCTACCATTTAGTAGATTCTTAGCTAGGTTAGTGACCTTAGGGCTGTTTGCATGCTGTGGGTTGTTGGGTTTTACGCTCCTAGTATTTGTAAATGCTCTAAGTGAGTCGTACTTATAAAAGTTGTAATTTTACCATTACTTCTGTTGCTGTGTTCTGTTTTTAGTCCCCCCAGAAGTTTTCTTTTAGGCTTGGATCGGGCGATCTTTCACTTCGTGTGGGGATCTAAGTGGGAGAGGCTAAGGAGATCGGAAGTAAAAAAGAGACCAGAAAATGGAGGGAAGGGACTCCTAGACCCCCACCTGTTTTTAGAAAGCAAGTTTGCTGCTTTACACATAAAGTATGCAACAGACCCTTCCAGAGAGAAGAAGACGGCGGCCATGGCAAAATTTTGGATGGGGTCTTACTTGCGAAGAATAAGGACTCTGAGGCTCGACCTTAGGACCCCAGTGTCCTTTACTCTGCCACAAGAATATGATTTTATTAGAAAATTTTTAAAGAAATATGACTTAGAAAAAGAAGAGGTTACCATTTTAACAAATGCAAAAGTTCTTGTCTCTCTTGTGCAGGACCGTGAGGAAGTGAGCCCAGTTCCTGGCCTCACAGTTAGTGAGGCCAAACAAGTTTGGAGGAACACAGCCCACCCTGCCCTCCAGAACAAGTTAAAGGACCTGTCATGGATGGCTGCTCATGAGATTCTCCCGGTCAGGGCCGTGATGCACTCCCGGGGTATGGCTACGACCTCCATCTGTCCTAGGCCTGGGTGTGGCGAACCCGAGACCGTGCGGCATGTGCTCTGGGAGTGCAGTGTGGCGAGGGACCTGTGGGCTATGATCGGCCCCCTGCAATGCCCGAGCCTGCCAGCAGGGGCGGTCCACACGCTTGTTTACCGGGTAGCGGTGAACGGGGTGGGGCAAAGTATGAAAAGGATGCCTGCAGAAGAATTTGCCGCACTCTGGCTCACCCTAAATTGCATGAAAGCCGCCTTGTTGACCGCCCGCAATCTGCTGGTGGGGAAGCGTGTGACGGTGCCACTGCACGCTATGTATCAGATGGTGACAACTTCGCTGCAGAGGGCACCGAGCATCGCCATTTGGAGGAGGGGGCTGAGTCCACATGCAGGGGGGTCCAGACCACCACGGCCTTTGGCTTCCGTAGATGCCCCCCCATAAAATGGATCACCAAGGGAGGAGCAGCGGGCAGGGGGAGAAATCTCCACTGAGCCTACAAACATCGGTTCCAGGACTTCTGGGGAGTGGGGTGGAGCTAGCTTGATAGGGGCTCAACCCGGCCCTCTACAAGAGAACCTTTTAAATATATCCGGTTGACATGGTTTTAGAGGTCCTTTATTGGAATTGGTTCTTATTGTAGAGATCTTAAATTTTTGTTTCTGTTTTTAGGCCATTGATGCTCAACACCTTTAAATATCCTTTAAACCTATAGGATTTTATAAACACACTTTTTTTTTTATGATTCTGGATAAAGAAAATGCAATGTGTGTATATATATATATATATATATATATATATATATATATATATATATATATATATATATATATGTGTGTGTGTGTGTATATTGATGTATATATGTATTACAAAAGATATAAAAGATGTGTGGTTTGTGTTTAAAATGGATAAAAACAAACAAAGGAAAAACAAAATATGAAATGGAAATGTCAATGTAAATGCCTGAAAATGTGACAATAAAAACTTTTTCGAAAAAAAAAAAAAAAAAAAAGTGAGTCGTGCCCTGGCTCACCCTTAACGGCGTGAAGGCCGCCCTGTGGACCTCCCGCAACCTGCTGGTGGGGAAGCGAGTGACGGTGCCCCTGCACGCCCTGACTGCACTGGTGACATCTTCGCTGCAGGGGACACCGCACTTCGACATTCGGAGGAGGGGGCTGGGGTCACACGCAGGGGGGTCCAGACCACCACGGTCGCTGGTCCCCGTAGAAGCACTCGGTGGAAAAAGAACTACGGAAGGAGCAGCACCGCGACTTCTGGGGGGCGAGGAGGAGCCAGCTTGATAGTGGCTCACCCCGGTCTTGCACAAAGAGACTGTTTTTAGTATTTATTGTGAACCGGTTTTTATGTACTGATTATTTATTTATTCATTTATTTATTGTCATATTTTATTCTTTTTTTTACTGAAACATGAATGGGCTTTTAAATTGTATTTCAACTCTTTTTACAAACCCAGAACGGACTTTTACATACACACACGCACACATATGAAAACTTTTAACACCTGATTTTTATTGTTTTATGGACTTTTATGTGCACAAAGATTGTGTTATGTGTGCAATGCTTTATGAGTCTACGAAATGAAATAGGATTGTAAAACAAATAGCCATAAAATGAATGACATGTAAAATGGAATATGAATGGAACTTGTGACAATAAAACTTTTTTCGAAAGAAAAAAAGTGAGTCGTGCCCTCTTCTAAAATAAAGAGCTTTTGGTTTAACCATGCTTCCTGAGTCGATGGTTGCCTCACGAACGCTACAATATTCAGATGTCTGATATGGTGACGAACCGTTTTATACTTTACTATAACTTAGTCGAACACGAATGATAGCCAATACGAGCATCAGGCTACTGGAAAATGCGACCGTTACGACAATGCTAACAGGCTAACGCGCTAAGCGATGCTTCGTCCTGTGTTCGTTATGAAAATGAATTCTAACATCAAATTAGCCACACGTACAAAAGACCAATGAAACAATAAACCCCAGCACCTAATGTGAGGACCTTACAGGGGTTTTGTTATTGGCCAAGTACAAGTTCGATTACATCTGCGCTTGCTTGCTCTCACTTACATGGAGTCAAGCCATATAAACAAACACACACCTCCCCCTTGTTTTAACAGATTTAGTTTCTAGAAACAAACTTAAAATGTCATGTAACAAGTGCTGTATAAAACAAGTAGCAATAGAAATAAACATAAGTGAGTGATTAATAGCTGAAAAAATTGTGGTAGAACAAATATACAAATGTCAAAGTTATGAATAGAATTAAAATATGAGAATTGCAGGGGAAAAAATGACAGCTTATTACACATTTCAGATTATGACAACAAATATATGAATAGAGGAACACAACATGATTAGCAGAGCAAAAAATGGCAAAAACTGAATCAAGTACAAAATAAAACAACAACAAAACAACGTTAATCTTTTACTCCAAAGGGTATTTGATAGTTTTTATTGTTATTATTATAGCTGCATTGTCATGTGAGAATACCGTCTGTGATTTTGAAGGCAAATTTTCACTTGTACTGTCATATCTAAAGAAAGTCATGAATCTGTCAATCAAACTTTGGCTCCTGCTTGTCTGGATTGACCTAGGTCGTTGCCATGGAAACTTGACTTCAGAGGAGCCTTCAATTAAGGCTTTAACTTACTCTTCCTAGCTAAATGCAAGATTGGTGTCACTGTAATAAACTAACTAGAACTTATTGTGCACTGTATGACTTAAAATTAAACTGTACTTCTTTGTTTTCTTGAGTGTGTTGTTTTCTCCAGAGTAGTTACCTGCAGGACTCAACCATCAGGGCTACAAGGGAGGGACGAATGCACACACACACACACACACACACACTTCATTGAAAGTTGTCCATATCTGCAAACAATCATAGTATGTCCCTCTCACACCTATACAAACACTCACATTGTAAAAATACATTGTTATAGTAAACCTTTGGTCATTTTAGAGTTGTGCTGAAATCTTCAGCTTCACCTTCACCCTTCTTTCCTGTTTAATTGGTATAGTCCAAAACCATCTCCTTGAACTCACTGACACCCTACCCCCAAAGTGAGAGTTTGAGAGTGAGACAGTCGAGTTATCAAGATGAGGGATTCCAGGAGAAGTGCTGTATGGACACAATTTCATTTCAGCAACAGCTGCATCATGCACAATTTGCAAGGTCAAACTGTCCACCAAAAGGTGGGTCCACGGCCAATCTACACCAGCATTTATGGTTGAAACATTCCACTGTGCAGCTGTTACAGGTAAGAGATATACCTCAGCCTGAGCCTGCTCCTACTGCCGGTGCCAGCAGCACCAGCACTGCTCCAGCAGCAAGTGGAACCAGCACCAGCACTGCTCCTCCAACCAGTAGCAGCACCATCACTGGTCCAGCTCCAGCTACTTTTGCCACACCACCAGGGGAAACAGGAGGTAGGCCCCGAGTAAGAGGAGGAACACAAGTCAGACTGACCCATTTTGTGTCAAGGCCTATCGACTCCCTTAGACAAAGGGCTTTAGATGAAATGCTGGCTAGAATGATTGCTAAGGATTTTTAGCCATACTCCATCGTTGAAGACACTGGATTTAGGCAGTTTACCAAGGAGCTGAACCCCAACTATGTGTTACCCAGCAGGAAAACACTGTCCAACACAATTATTCCAGACATGTACAGAAAGACACATGAAGAAATAAGAGTGAAGGTGGATAAAGCCAAAGCTGTGTGCCTGACCACAGACTGCTGGACATCCAGAACAACATAATTTATGTCTGTCATTTTATTGATGACTTTAAGTCTCTGTCCTGCTTGAGTGTTTTGAGATAAGCGAGAGGCACACTGCTGACAATCTGTCAGAACAGCTTCTGAGGGTAGCAAGGGAGTGGGGACAGGATAAAGTTGCTGCCTGTGTGTCTGACAATGCAGCAAATGTGGTGAAAGCAATCCAGAAAACAGGTTGGCCTCACCTGTTCTGCTTTGCCCACACCCTGAACCCCATTGTCAACAGTGGCATTGCTGCCATCAAACAAACAGTGGAAAAGGTGAAGGCAATTGTCGAATATGTGCACAGAAGTACAGTTGCAACAGAGAATCTGAAGGCCGCACAAAAGCAGTTGGGGTTAGCAGAATCTCGCCTGAAGCAGGACTGTCCAACACGATGGAACTCAACATACTACATGATGTTGAGGTTCCTGGAAAATAAAGATGCCATCATCACAACCCTGGCCTTGACTAATCCAAGACTGGCTGCCCTCACACCAGATGAGTGGGAGGAAATGAAACAGGCCTGTGATGTGTTAAAGCCCTTTGAAGAGGTCACTGTTGAAATCAGTGGTGAGGGGTAAGTGTTTTACTGTCATTATTGCACTGTCAGAATAATGTGATTATGAAGGCCTAATTTTCACTTTCAATCACATCCAAAGAAAGTCATAAATATGTCAATCAAACTCCTGCCTGTCTGACTTGACCCAAGTCAAAATAACTAGAACTTGTGTTGTCTATTGGTTATGAATATGCTTGTTATAAAACTATTATTACTAATAGTAGTATTATAAATAATAACCATGATAATAATATACATTATTATTACTACTATCAGGCCTCAACCTTGTTTTTCTTTCTCTCAGTTATGTGACTGCTTCAAAAGTGATTCTTCTGGCAAGAGGTCTGCAGAAGATTACTTCAAACGTCCGGCGAGCTGGAAACCTGACAGATTCTGTGGAGCTATTGGTGGCGACCATTTGCCAGCAGATGTTACACTGTTTTCATAAAATTGATTCCCATGCTTTGCCCTCTGAGGCAGCAGCACTGGACCCCAGGTTCAAGAAAAAGGCCTTCGGGAAGGAAGAAGATGCTGATAGGGCCTATCAACAACTCTGCAATGCTGCAGCAAGGGTGACACTCCCCAACCAGCAGGCTGAAGGAGAAGAGGCAGCTCAGGGAGCAGCAGCAGGAGAGTGCCATCTGGAAAGACTTTGACCAGCAGGTCTCCGGGCTTGTCACCAGTAATCGGAATCCAATGGCTGATTCGGTACTGGACGTCCGTGCTTTTGTGGAGGAACCTCTAGTGAAGAGGTCTTCAAACCCCCTCACGTGGTGGCAAAGTCGAGGGGTGGTCTATCCGAGACTTTATGAGATGATGGTGAAGAGACTCTGCATTGTTGCCACATCGGTCCCATCAGAGAGAGTGGGCCAGATCATTTCAGAGCAAAGAAATCGTCTCAGTTCTGCAAAGGTCAGCCAGCTGGTATTCCTAAATGCTAACCTGAAGTAAAGGGCAATAAGGCCAGTAGGCCACCTTAATCATGATGATCCTGTTTGGATTTAATTTGTTCTGTACCTACAACTACATGGATGTGTCTTTGTTCTATTTTTATTTATTTATTTTAGTTTCTTGACTTTTTGTTTTGCACTACAGTTAAGTTATTTATTTTCTTTTTGATTGCACATTTAAGTTGATATTTTCTTCTGAATGTACAGTTTTTATCTTAATTTTGCTCTTAATTTAATATTTATTTTGCACTCAAAGTTGTAGGTTAGTTCATACTTATTTTTTGTATTATGTTATTTGTAATGTGATTTATATTTCCTATAATAAACCCAACATTTAGTTGCATACTTGAATATTTTTTATTAATTAATTTTTTACAACACTCTCCTCTCCTGGTCCCGGAAGCCGTGAACTAAACTGAAACATGAACCGTTCAGCCGTGTATCAGTTAGGTGGGTCGGAGTCGCAGGCTCCTCCTGCCAAGCACTGAACGAATCTTTTTAGTGAATTGATTTTAATGATTCAGTTCATCTAAAAGAACTGCTGTGCCCATCACTACTGCTTAACTATCTTTTTGGCTCATAAGAGTGAAGGGGCCACTGGGTGGGGTTTATTTGGAAACCCGGCACCCTAGCAACGACTCAGGCCTGCAACGCGAACCTGAGTCCTTAAGTGCAGGGTTGTGAGTGTGAGTGAGTGTGTGTGCGTGGGCCCACTGCACAGTTCAGGTGTATTATAATTTGAATATATGTACTTAAGGTTCTTAATGTGACTATTGTTAATAACACCAATTGAGAACAATAGCTCTGTCTTAAACTGTCTTGCTTTCAAGCTATACAACTCTTAAGAGCAGGGTTGTCAATTTTCTTTAAAGTGTTTATATTGTCTTTTTGGGGTGTAGTAAATCCAACACCTATATACATCCTACATGTAAGTTTCTTTTATTTTTATTTTATCAGAGGAGGGTACTGGTATAATTCCCATTCACTTAATTGATTGGAGGCACCACTAATGTATACTTTTTTGCAGTCTTTAACCAAGAATCAACCCATAAATACCCAGTAAGTTAACTGTAGAGCTACTAAACCACGTTAACAGAACCCAGGGCACCCTAAGAGGACATTTGCCAGGTTTAGATATTTACAATGAAACGGTATAGGGGAGCTGTACTGTATACAGAGAGACAAGGATGACATACAGAATGACATACATATGTTCGTTTACTACCCACTTGTGGCCGAATGTGAGTTAGGTTTCGTTTTTCCGCTATTTCGTCATTCGAGCCTCGTCGCTCCCCAGTGTAACACGGAGACAATCTCATCACCGCGGTCACGCCATCTGCATTTACAAAACGCTCGGTCGCGCTATCTACACTGAAATTTTGAGGGCGCGTCTACACCGTCTTTTACGGTAGCCGCGTGAACAGTGGCGCTGGGTGAGCAGCGGCTCGCGCTTCTCCTGCAGAGACTGAAAATGGAACAGAAACGAGTTTTACAGCTAAATAAACCTAATTTAACGAACCCTAATTAATATATATACCAGAAATACTTATATGTATCTGTAGGACAGTGTAACATTTTGGAAATGCGGATCTTTTTCTTATTATTTTTTTTTAGTATATATTTTAAATTCAGATTAAATTCAGTATTTCTTTAAACATTACATTATAGACCACAATTTATGGCCTTTTGAAAGCAAATTTGGTTGTATATAAATCAGATTTTGGAACTTAGGGAAATGTTCATTCGGTTGTGCATAAAGCAGATTTTGGAGTCCTATAAAACCAGCAAATCAAAGAGTTATTAAATGGCACAATGAAATTATTAAAGAACACATTCCATACTATTAATCATGTACTTATGAAGTGATATTACTGTATCATTTTGGAGTAAAGACATATCAAACTTAGGAAAAGTGTTCAATTGTTTTCATAATCAGATGTTGGAATCCTATAAAAGCAGCAATGTTATCAAATTTCACAATGAAAGCATTGGAGAACACCTTCCATAGAATTAATGCTACAAGCAGCAAGTGCTATTACTGTAGCATTTTGGAGTAACAGGACATAAAACTTATTTTAGTTATCAAAAGACACCATGAAATCCTTGGAGAACACCTTCTATACTATTAATCCTATACTTAAGTGATATTACTGTAGCATATTCAAGTAATGGGACACCAAAATTAGGAGAAGTGTCCTTTCAGTTTTATACAAACCACACATGAATTCCAGTAAAACTAGCTAAACTAACAATCTTTGAAGAATACTTTCTATAGTATTAATGACATAAATATGACTGTAGAAATTTGTGCAATTCCATGACTTCTTTCTACGAGTATTACTTTTAAAAGCTTGTGCCGCTACATGGAAAATAAAACTGTAAAACTGAAATTTTTTTTTTACATGGTGTAAGCTTGCGGTCTGTTGTTTCACCTTTTTCTGTTTTGCACCAAAGTCAGTACCTTCCACACTGTTCAGGCCAGGCCATCTAGGCCAGGTTGCTATGACAACTTTAATTTGTAACACCCCTTTAGGTGACAGGATATCTCACCACCTTTTGGGGGTGGGGGGGGGGGGGCTCTAAATTGTACCTTTTAAATTAAATTTTTTAAACTACATATTTATAACGGCATAATTTTAATTTACACAATATTACTAAATTTCATGCATTCCTTTTAGTAACTAATGGGGTAGTTGTACAAAAAAAAAAAATCTCAGATGGCGGGGATGTTACCCTAATGTTTGGTTTAGTCCATGTGTGTAGGGTCATCAACAGGTAAACCCTTCCAAAAGTCTTCCAGACTCTGGACCAAGCTCTGGACCAAGCCTCACGTCATATTTTCAAGGTTTAATTTGTTCTATTGTTACATAAAACACCTGTACTGACATAACGTTGTAAAATGTAAAAAACACAAGTATCATGGATCCAAAAGAGAAGAAAAGGTGAGTTATGCCTCTTTAAACAGTACTGACAGTATGTTTTTAATAACCTTATTTTAAAATTTGGCCGTAGAACAATCACATTCAAAACATTTGGAAAGGTACATAATGCAATGCATTTTAATATATTTATTGTGTGTATGTGTGTGTGTGCGCGCGTGTGTGTGTGTGTGTGGGGGGGGGGGGGTGCGTTGGGGTGTGTGGGAGTGTGATTAAGTATTAATGCCAATAAAGAAATGCCACATCTTAGAGATATGTGTTTTTGACTTCACAGAGCAGGAAACTGAAGATTTCTTTAGAAGATCTTTCCAGGCAGATTCACTGCCATTTGTCCAGATACTAAACATTAATGACAATCACTGGATTGCTGCAAGCAACATTTTTTGTGGGTCAAATGAGGTGTGCATTTACGACAGCTTGAATTGCACAATTAATAATACCACAAAACAAATGCTGTCTTGGATGCTTCGACCAAAGGCACCATATTTTGTCATCAGATTCAACAGTCGAGTAGTAACTGTGGTGTTCTTGCACTGGCGTTTTCAGCAGCCTTGTGTGAACAAATTAGACCTGAAGAGTGCCAGTTCGAAGAGAGAAAACTCAGGCAAAGACTCTACAGAGCTTTGTTGGAAAAAAGAGTGCCAGAATTTCCTTTTGGAAAAACACAGGCAAAGCCTGAGAGGGAGACAGACCAGGTTGAAGTTCATTGCATTTGCAGAACCTCTCACAACAATGAGGTGATGGTACAGTGCAGCAACTGCAACTCCTGGTACCACCCAAACTGTGTACCTGTCCCTAGCAGTGCTTTGGACACGACAGCTGAAGAGTGGTACTGTCCAATTTGCAAAACATGAAGGACTGTGGAAAGCAGGTGTTGCAAAAAAGTAAGCAGAGAACTGGTGCTTTGCTGAAGAAAATTGCCTGACGAGTGTTTGTATGTGTGCATTTAAATATGTTGAAGTTTGTGGTGAAAGTGGTGACTGTGGTGGTGGAATTTAGTTTAGCATTAATAAAATCTAATTACATGTGTACTGACATTATTCTAGTAACATTTCTTATGCCACTACTCCATTTCTTACAGGAAAATCACTGAATACACATCAAGAAAATATTTAACTGATTTTACAACTTAAATTGCTTATTTAATAGGATAGGAAATTGTGTTCTATACAGGACACGTTCTTCAAGAATGTAATGGTGTCAACTGACAACACCTTGATTTTATTATTTGATATTACCCCATAATCGGCTTTAAACACAACCAAATGGACACTTTCCTCAAGTTTACCATTCAAATTCTCCTAATTCCTACAGTAATATCACTTGACACTTATGTCATGAGTATTTCAGAAAATTATCTTCATGATGATGTGATCTGGTCTGACAACAGCTAAATTTCCTAGTTTGATAGTACTTTAAAATCTGGTGTACACAGTGGCAAAAAGAGACCTTTTTTGGTTTGCCATTCCATTACTCTATATATCCTACAGTAAAACCACCTAAAACGTATGTCATCAGTACAAGACAAACGGTTGTTGAAGAATGTTGTGGTTGGGTTTCATAACAGTCTGGTTTGCTTGTGTTATATTAAAGCAAATACTGGACAAATTTATGCAGAAGCTAATTAGCGCTATTTGGATGTTTGCTATTCCATTACTTTGAATTCTTACAGTAAAATGATACTACTACTTATATCAAAAATTCTAGGGAAGATGTTCATGGTGTGACTTGATAACTCTGATTTTCTGGTTTTATAGGACTTCAAAAACTGCTTTATGCAAAACCGAATGGACTCTTCTCCAAATTTTGATATCCAATTATTGCAAAATGCTACAGTAATATCACTTGCTGCTTACAGCATTAATTCAATGGAAGGAGTTCTCCAAGGATTTCATGGTGTCCTTTGATAACACTTTGATTTGCTGGTTTTATAGGACTCCAAAATCTGCTTTATGCACAACCAATCAAACACTTTTTCTAAGTTTGATATCACTTTACTCTAAAATGCTACAGTAATTTCAAAAATTTCAGTGTAGATAGCGCGACCGAGCGTTTTGTAAGTGCAGATGGCGTGACCGCGGTAATCTAATCGGCGTTTTAAGCCTGGTAGTATCTTTTACACTGTTTCGTAATTAGTCATTTCTGGTAATGTTTATGGTGTTTGCAAACATTGTTTTTGAAGAGTAATATTCGAGTTTGCCATGTCAGCGAGGTATAAATGTTGGTATTAGCTGCAACTTAGCTTTGCGTGTTGCTAACCACAGACTAGCTATTGGTGAATGCTAGGCTATGACCATTAAAACGCATTGTGGCTGATACGTTCCTGTTAGCTGTGAAAACAGAAATGCAGCCCTAAGTTTATGCATTTTCATTTAATCCATGTATTTACTTTGAATGACTATATGCATGTAAGTGGATCAAATGTTGATACATATTTTCTTGTGTTTTTTCAGTTTTACAATTAAAGATGAAGTACTTTCGACAGCCTTCAGTCTTTTTGTTAGCTATCTGTCTAGCATAGTCAGTGCACGCCTGTGTGAGGACAGAATAGGCGCTACACAAAGAAAATAGTAAGAGAGAGAGAGAGTAAGAGAGAGTGAGTGAGAGAGAGAGAGAGAGAGAGAGAGAGAGAGAGAGAGAGAGAGAGAGAGAGAGAGAGAGAGAGAGAGAGAGAGTGCCGGGTGCCGGGTGTTAGGACTGATTGCTGGTTCCCTGCTGTCCCCTAGTGGCCGGGGTAAGGCTGGCACCCACGCCAGTCCTTACGATATCCTCATTCTGTACACATGATTGCTTCTGCAATTCTTTCTTTTGCTCTTTACATATTTAATACGGCTCAGACTACAATGGTTACAGATTAGGAATACCAGACTGAAAGTTTTGCAGAGTCCTAATCCTGAGGTTAAAGTGAGAACCTAGATGGGTATTTCGTGTGCACACCAGATGTTTCTAATAGTTCTCTTTCATTTTCTTTTTAGCCAAATCCTATGAAATCAGAAGGAGTGAACATTTGGAGATGATGCAAAACAACTTCAGTGATGCTAATCCAGTAAACACATCTGCACTCCAGCCACAAGAAGCAGGTTCTGATGAACAGTTCTCCTTCCTCCCTAATGTTACAATCCAAAATGGAACCGCAGTGTTCTTGGCTGTTCGGTCAGAGGACAATCAGGCGCTGAAGTCTGAGATATCTAACGTTGTTTGTGTAACAAAGTTTGTTTCAAGTCTCCCACCTCAAGAAATTCCCAAACCAGCCCTGAACCTGGCCGCTACAATGGTAACAATCTGCGTTGTAACCATGGTGGGATTTCTCATAGCAGCTGTAGTTAAATGTGTAATGAATCGAAGGAAAACTGTTAAGATAACCTTAAATTCACCGGAAAATTACCATTGCCAATCAGATGAGCTGATTTAACCAAGCATTGCACCCAAAAGAGGCTAACAAATTAACATAGAGTCCATTTAGTTCATAAGTATATACGATATAGCATCTTAATATGCTGTTTTATTCAAGCATATTCATCCATTATTAGAAAAATGGTCGTTTTTGAATAATAAAGCATTTCTTCCCAATTGAAGACCTTTTCTACAAACAGATGGCAGATTTTACTAAGAGACCAAATAAATGATGGTGTTATCCTCTATTTTGTTGGTTGTATCTTGAATTAAATTATAGTGAAAATATAATATAAACTCAAACCAAAACTCAATACACCCTGGTAGGCATACCCAAACTCAGGTATGTCTCGGGCAGTTATATAAATGATGCCAGGTGTGGTCCGGTTATGTGAAGGCACACACACAGCAAACAGGCTCCACCGGTAGAGAGGATCATTTGATCAGGCGACAAACATAAGCAGCTCCCACAGATTTCTTGTCCACCGTCCAGACACAGATGGCACCTTCATTACATACCCCTGTGGGTCTCTGCCAGGACCATTACATGTTACTGAGGGACATGTGTTCCCTCTCATGGCATGGCTTTCAACTGCCATTTTTCAGAGGGAAAATGCTTACCTACACGGCAAGGGTCTCCCAGGAATGTCTCCGCATGATTGCAACACCTTGTTGTCCTTGCCTGTTCACCAGATTTATCACATGTTGAGCATTTATGAAAAAAATAGACATAACCATACTTTACTGCTCCTACTACCAGTGGGCTATCTGCACTGTCCCCTCCCTGTATTTATTGTTTGCTGTTTTGTGTATTGTAAATTGTTTTGTGTATTTATTGTATTTATGTAGCACCTTGGTCCGGAGGAACTTTGTTTCGTTTCACTGTGTACTGTACAGCACTGTATATGGTTAAAATGACAATAAAAACTACTTGACTTGACTTAATTACAGAATATAGAGTCAGGCAGCCAGTACGTATTTATGCTAAACAGTAGCGCTTATAGCCTGACTTGAAGGTTCTCAGTCGACTTAATCGGTCTCCAACTGATGATTTGACCCGCCATATGTCTAGGCATATATAGGTAAATTTGATGTTGGTGTAGGTAAGTATGTTGTAGTGCAATTCCAAAATCGTAATCACAGCTTACATGAAATGAATTAATATTAGACCGTTTTTGGTTTTGGCCTGTATAAATCGCAAAAAAGTAACATTTGAAAATAGCATAGTCTTAAGCAAAGCAGATGTGTAATATGATTTACCAACAGTGTTACACATATTAGGAGCAGAGCACATTAGAAGTGAGAGTCTAGATAAAGAGGAAAAACTATAAAATAGGCTTCACTAACCAAATTAATGTTTGTAAATTCATTACAATAAAAATTATAGTGTTGTACAGTCATAGATGCATTTTTGATCACTGCACTTGTCAAGAGTGGTTATTTAGGTTTTGCCATTATCCTCTGACCTCTCTCATCTACCACAGAACTGATGCTCACTGGAAGCTTATTGAATCACGCACCATTTTGTTTAAACTCCATAGAGACTGCTGTGTGTCAAGATCCCTGTAGATCATCAGTATCTGAAATACTCAGACTCCCTTGAAGCAGCAACAACCAGATTAAATGGTCACATTGTTTTGTTTCTACATCCTGATGTTCAATGTAAACACTAACAGAAACTCTTGACTCTGATGTCTTCATAACTTCATGCAATGCTCTGCTGACACATGACTAAGCAGGTGTACAACTGTTCCTAATAAAGTGACTGGTAAGTGTATATGCATTGTTGATTTATTGATCTGTCGCCTTTTTGTCACCTAATGAACTTAGTAGGCTTAAAGAAAATAGACTTTACAGTGTGGCTTGTTGGTGGGAACTCATGTAAACATGCTCCATCTTTTTCGTTTCGTCTTTGTTATTAACACAACTTGATGAAGCACTGAACGGTCCTGGTAAAAATAGTCAATGTACCTTAATGAATGACTATGGTTTGTTAGAACTGGTGTTCCCCATTACCAAGTGGACTAATATTTTGTAAGGGTCCTTGCTGTCCCGCCTGCAGCCAGCAGAGGGCAGCAGCAGTGGCGCTGTTCTGAATGAGAATTAGAAAAAGAGGAAAGCAGATGGAAAAAAGCAAAACAAACGAAAAGCAACAAGTGCTTAGAAAAATAAATATATAAATAACTATATCAATAGAGTAGAGAGCGTGGGTCACTCTGCACAACTGAAAAGACTCAGAGACCCACAAAATCTCCTTTCTGTTAAACCCTCTCCTGTTTGTTTCTGTTCTTTAATAAACGTCTCCTTTCGTTTGAGCACGTCCTCCCTGGCGTCTTCTTTGTTTTGTTTCTCCCACAGAGGTAGCACGTGGGGTTATCACTCCGGAGGGTGGGGGTTCGATCCCCGCGTAGACTACAAAACTCAAACATTGTTCCCACAAACAGTTCACACCGTTACACATAGTTTCACGTGCATCCACATCCAGGAAACTCGTTTGTTTGCAATTTAAAATTTACATTGCTGCAAACGGCTTCCTGTCCTGCGTTTGGGTCCACAGCCCCAACCGCGCGGTGACATATTTTAACACTCTGTTCAGTAATAAATGACTCCCTGTGCTAAGACCCCTGTTATCCCAGTGGTTACTTATAATTAGGATGCCCTCACTGAGTCTTCCCATTTGTGCCAAGACCATAGCTGCATGACACAGGACTGGGATGGAATTACTATTACACCAGGACACCATTAGGAACCTCTACAACTCCATGCCGAGATGTCTGGCATGTTGAGTTAGCAAACATGGCGGCCCGAAGCCATACTGAGAGACAGACTTCTGTATGTGTAGCTCAATAAATATCGTCCATATCAGTCTAAATTCAGAATCATTTAATGTTCCTGGTAACCTTTATCTTCCTTCCCATTAGCGCTCCCACACCTCCTTCTGGGTAGAACTATTCTTTTGATGATGAGTTTTCATAAGGTAAAACATCAAATAATAGCATGTCCTTTAATGTTTTCAGTTTAAAACAGGTAAGACAGAATTTACTAATCACTGCTTTTTTCATGCACAGCCCCACTGTCTTTTTTTTTTTTTTGGACTTAGAGGTTTAAATATGACACACTTTATACATCAGTAGGCTACAAACCAAGAAGGTACAGTTGAAACCAAAAGTTTACATACACTATATAAAAATACACATATGCATTTTTTTCTCACTGTCTTACATGAAATCAGAATAAACTTTTCCCTTTTTAGGTCAGTTAGGATTACCACAATTATTTCTATTTGCTAAATGTTAGAATAATGAGAGAGCCCATATGATGATGTCATGTCTTTGCAAGCTACTTATAGGTTTATTGGCAACATCTGAGTTAATTAAAGACACACCTGTGGATGTATTTTAAGGCACACCTGAAACATGCTGCTTCTTTGAGTAACATCATGGGAAAGTCGAAAGAAATCAGCCAAGATATCAGGAAGAGAATTGTGGACTTGCACAAGTCTGGTTCATCCTTGGGTGCAATTTCCAGATGCCTGAAGGTGCCTCGTTCATCTGTACAAACAATTATACGCAAGTACAAAAAAGATGGTAATGTCCAGCCATCATACCGCTCAGGAAGGAAAAAGGTTCTGTGTCCCAGAGATGAACGTGCTTTGGTTCGAAGTGTGCATATCAACCCAAGAGCAAAAGCAAAAGACCTTGTGAACATGATGGCTGAAGCTGGTAAGAGTGTATCATTATCCACAGTGAAACGAGTTCTGTATCGACATGGGCTGAAAGGCCACTCTGCCCTGAAGAAGAACGCCATTACTCCAAACGAAACATAAAAAAGCCAGATTTAATGTTTGCAAATGCACACAGGGAAAAAGACCTTAATTTCTGGAGACATTGTCCTGTGGGTCTGACGAAACCAAATTTGAAACTGTTTTGGCCATAATGACCATCGTTACGTTTGGAGGAAAAAGGGGGAGGCTTGCAAACCTAAGAACACCATCCCAACTGTGAAACACGGGGGTGGCAGCATCATGTTGTGGGGTTGTTTTGCTGCAGGAGGGACTTCACAAAATAGATGGCATCATGACGAAAGAACATTATGTGGAAATACTGAAGCAACATCTCAAGACATCAGCCAGGAAGTTAAAGCTTGGGCGCAAATGGATCTTCCAAATGGACAATGACCCAAAGCATACTGCCAAACTGGTTACAAAGTGGCTTAAGGATAACAAAGTTAATGTTTTGGAGTGGCCATCACAAAGCCCTGATCTCAATCCTATTGAAAACTTATGGGCGAAGCTGAAACGGCATGTGCGAGCAAGGTGGCCTACAAACATGGCTCAGTTACACCAGTTCTGTCAGGAGGAATGGGCCAAAATTCCTGCCAACTATTGTGAAAAGCTTGTGGAAGGATATCCAAAACGTTTGACCCAAGTCATAC
This sequence comes from Prochilodus magdalenae, assembly GCA_024036415.1. Classification (NCBI taxonomy): domain Eukaryota; kingdom Metazoa; phylum Chordata; class Actinopteri; order Characiformes; family Prochilodontidae; genus Prochilodus; species Prochilodus magdalenae. The sequence continues at coordinate 150,839 of JAMWET010005344.1, read as the reverse complement.
AGTTTAAGGGCAATAGTACCAAATACTAATGAAATGTATTTAAACTTTTGAGCTTGAAGAAAGTAATAAAAATTGCCTTAAAAAAATCCTCTCTCATTATTCTAACATTTAGCAAATAGAAATAATTGTGGTAATCCTAACTGACCTAAAAAGGGAAAAGTTTATTCTGATTTCATGTCAGACAGTGAGAAATATGAGAAATAGTGATATGCATATGTGTCTTTTTATATAGTGTATGTAAACTTTTGGTTTTAACTGTAGATTAGGGTCTGTATTTCTCGCATGCTTAGAAGTAGCCTTTTCAGTTGATGTAGTGCTACAACATCTGACTGAAGTGCTACATCATTTAGGGCGAAACAAGATACATTCAGCAGACATGATGTACCACTTGAGGTGAGGGCTGCTGGTTAAACCCTAAAGTTACCACAAGTGCTACAGTTGTTACGGTGTTTGACATTTCTATCCCTTAATTAATTTTCTATGAGTGTGCTTTTAGAGGCATCAAGCTTTTCACCACCACTGTCAGTTCTCTTTCTCCAGAAGGGAATTTCACATAAAACCTCTCCAAAATAAAATCTTTAAACAGATTACAATTAAAATTGTGCTAAATTATTTTGCTAAAAATATAGAGAGAATGGATTGGATAGGAGGGAAAAATCAGTTCTTTTCTTAGTCCATTAGATGGTGCTAAAAAGTCATTTTTGCTTTCTGGTGAGAGGCTTCCCTCAGCAGTCACGCTAGTAGGACTGTTTGAAATGTGTGTGTTGGTCTGTCTGCTTCACAATTTTATTTTTATCAATTTTTTAATTCAAGTGCACTTTGTTGTTCTACAGTTACAGACTCTAGTAAATATCGCTGTATACAGTGGTACTTGATTTTCATAGTGTGAGGGTCAGTATGGCTGTGGATTAGACACAGAGGAGTGAGGGTCAAGAGTGAGGTCACTTTTGGTAGATGTGATAAAATTACACCAAGGCAATCCAAGTTGGACCTGCCAAAAGTACTTGTGGGCTCTTTTCTAGTTTGACTTAACCGCTAATAAACTTGATGTCCATAGCCCCTGTTGGGTTCTCAATATTTGGCCATTTGTACTTCAGCAAGCCCACACTATCCTATTCCTAAGCAGGATCCTATTCCTAAGCACCTGGGCTGGCACCAAGATTAGATATATCAGAGTGAACTAAAAAAGAATAAAGGAGAAACCAAAAAAAAAAAAAAAAGGAGAAACGAACGAATGTATCCGTGCCGGTGTATCTGATTTCGTGTGTCTAGGTCGAGTGGAAGTAGAGTAGGCACGTGTTTTTCAATCCTATTCATTCTCTATGGGAAAAAAATCTGGAAAAATTCCTTCCTACTCGGAATCCGTGCATCCAATCCAAAAGCTGTATTCAAACCCACATCACCCAGTCATACTCGAGAATATGGCGTTGGAACGGAGTTGATATTTCAAACTGTGGGACGAGTCACGCGGTGATGAAACGGAGGAAAAATAATAAAATAATAATAATAATAAGAAGAAGAAGAATATAAATCGAATAACAGTATAGATGCGTGTTCCTTTGCACTGTTGTGCACCATAATAAATCAAATAACTGTATAAAAACAAATCCAGAATGTGACGCATTTACATTACACAGGTCACTGTACTGCTGTAAAACCTCAGCCTCAGGGTGAATATACATCTCCATAGCATATGTTTGCCACGTCCCCTTAAGGATCCTGACGACTAAAGTTTGACTAGAAGATCTTACAAATTCCTGGTTGTGGTCTGAGGTCTCTCTCTCATATAACTGTCCCGGCAACAGCATCCTCTGGGCAGCATCCTGTGACCACTGATGAAGGACTGGAGGGTCCTTCCTGCAGCAGCAGCAGATGAGTGTCTATTAGAGTTAATGGACACATTCACACCACCACCTCGTCAGTGTCACTGCAGCGCTGAGAATAACCCCCCACCCAAATAATAATTGTTCTGTGGTGGTCCTGTGGGGGTCATGACTATGATGGAGTAGATGGAGTACAGTCTGTAATTACAGAACTACACAGTGCTCCTATAGAGCAAGTGGAGCAGATCAAATGGACAGTGAGTGAGGATACAAGGAGGAGGTTTTAATGTTCTGGCTGATGGGTGTTTATTGCATGTTCCTTTTGTTTAGACATGTGGTCAATTAAATACAGACTTATTTCTGGAGCAAAACATTTATTACACTGGCACAAATTAGATTAAACAAAAGGAAGGTGATGCCAGGGGTAGTCGTCACTTCAATTTCTTTTGAACTGATCTGTGGGCACTGGGTAAACATGCTTCCGGACGGTCTGGTGGTGAAGGCTACACTTGCAACCCTACATACTTAAGAACATTATACTTATTTGAGATGTTAAATTATATGTACTGGCTGTGATAAATATTTGATTAGTTATTTTTTGTTAATTGTATTTTTTAAAAATCATTATGAATGTCATATGACAAACTCAGACGTCTGGCAAAGTCATCTTCTAAACATCTTTTCAGTTTTTGCTGGGTGGTAGGCCTTTACAGGCTTCAGGACAGTGACATTCTGCGATACTGCAGACTTGTGAGACCAGTGGTCGAGTCAAGTCAAGTCAAATATATTTATACAGCAGTTTTTACAACAAATGTTGCCACAAAAACACAAAGAAAATCTGGGTCCAAGCCCCAAGTGAGCAACCCAAATGCCACAGTGGCAAAAAAAACTCCCACAGAGCAAGAGGAAGAACCCTTGAAAGGAACCAAGACTCAAACGGGAAAGCCATCTTCAGGTCCACTCCAGATAGCAACAAATACAACAAGGACAGCACAGGACAAGGAGCACAGTACAGGACACGGAGAAGCTTCAGGGTAGGCAAACTGGGCAGCAAGAAGACAATGGCACCCAGCCAAGGGAGGTCAAGTGGCAGCATCAGAGCGCACAGGATAGGCAGTAGGTTCGCAGCAGCCACAGAGTTTGGGCAGTAGCTCAGCTCTGACAAAGAAGAACACACAGACAATTACTTCTGACAGCTGGAAACTAATTACCAAAGGCAGGTAGGTTTTAAGCCTAGACTTGAAGATTGGGGCTGTCTGGTTTCTTTTTTGCTGAGCAGTTAATTCAGAACCGGGAAACACCAGGGAAACTTGTTAACTGCTAACTGGCTAATCACTACACATACAGAACCCACCATAAAATGTATAGGGCAGTTGTGGGTTGAGGGTTAGAGAGCCAGCCGGTTACTGGACCAACAGGGACAATTGAAGTGCCCTTGAGCAAGGCATCTAACCCCAGCTGCTCACTGGGTGCAGTGGATAGTGATGACCACTGTTCACTCCCCCCTAGTTTGTGTGTTTACTAGAGTGTGTGTATATGGGTGTTTGACTTCACGGATGGGTTAAGTGCTTCACCTAAATGATACTTAAAACTCCTTGTGGTTTCCCTGTTATGGGAAACCAGTACGAGACACAGTCTTGTTCTGCATGTTGTAGCTGGTCTGAGCTTTTTTGGGACTGCTGTGGGTTTCAGTTAACCACAAATATATACCACAACGGATGTTGTGGTTTTTTGCATGCGGTTAAAAATGACAGTGACAACCTTTATAGTTACGATGGATCACAGTACGACTTTCGCCAGCAAACAATCACAATTTGTTTATCACAAAACAATCTTATTTTCTAATTGGACAAAAATGATGTATGGCTCTGCTGACAGCTACATACAGGTGCTGGTCATAAAATTAGAATATCATGAAAAAGTTGATTTATTTCAATAATTCCATTTAAAAAGTGAAACTTGTATATTATATTCATTCATTACACACAGAATTATATATTTCAAGTGTTTATTTCTTTTAATTTTGATGATTATAACTGACAACTAATAAAAACCCCAAATTCAGTAAAATTTGAATATTGTGAAAAGGTTCAATATTGAAGACACCTGGTGCCACACTCTAGTCAGCTAATTAACTCAAACCTGCAAAGGCCTTTAAATGGTCTCTCAGTCTAGTTCTGTCGGCTACACAATCATGGGGAATACTGCTGACTTGACAGTTGTCCAAAAGATGACCATTGACACCTTGCACAAGGAGGGCAAGACACAAAAGGCCATTGCTAAAGAGGCTGGCTGTTCACAGAGCTCTGTGTCCAAGCACATTAAGAGAGAGGTGAAGGGAAGGAAAAGAGAAAAAAGAAAAAGGAAGGAAAAGAAGGGAAGGAAAAGAAAAAGGGTACAAGCAATAGGAATAACCGCACCCTGGAGAGGAGTGTGGAACCAACCCCATTCAAAAATGTGGGGGAGATTCACAAAGAGTGGAGTCAGTGCTTCAACAACCACCACGCACAGACGTATGCAAGACATGGGCCACTCTTGAACAAAAGACAGCATCAGAAGCGTCTTGCCTGGGCTTAAGACAAAAAGGACTGGATTGCTGCTGAGTGGTCCAAAGTTATGTTCTCTGATGAAAGTAAATTTTGCATTTCCTTTGGAAATCAAGATCCCAGAGTCTGGAGAAAGAGAGGAGAGGCATGTTGCTTGAGTTTTCTGAGGTCCAAGGTCAACGCAGCTGTCTACCAGGAAGTTTTAGAGCACTCCATGCTTCCTGCTGCTGACCAGCTTTATGAAGATGCAGATTTTATTTTCCAACAGGACTTGGCACCTGCACACAGTGCCAAAGCTACCAGTACTTGGTTTAAGGACCATGGTATCCCTGTTCTTAATTGGCCAGCAAACTCGCCTGACCTTAACCCCATAGAAAATCTAGACCCATAGAAAAAGACCCAACAATGCAGAAGAGCTGAAGGCCACTATCAGAGCAACCTGGGTTCTAACACCTGAGCAGTGCCACAGACTGATTGACTCCATGCCAAGCTGCATTTCTGCAGTAATCCAGGCAAAAGGAGCCCCAACCAAGTATTGAGTGCTGTACATGCTCATACTTTTCATGTTCATACTTTTCAGTTGGCCAACATTTCTAAAAATCCTTTTTTGTATTGGTCTTAAATGATATTCTAGTTTTCTAAGATACTGAATTTGGGGTTTTCATTAGTTGTCGGTTATAATCATCAAAATTAAAAGAAATAAACACTTGAAATATATCAATCTGTGTGTAATGAATAAATATCATATACATGTTTCACTTTTTGAATGGAACTGAAATAAAATCAACTTTTTCATGATATTCTAATTTAATGACCAGCACCTGTAAGTCATCCAAGATTGCAAAAACACATCTCAGAGATATCTCTGATAATAAGGATATTCATGTCATTTGCATGACACCGCAGCATAGGCAAGTTTCAAAGGGAACCGACAACGGTATCAGTTCCTTTTTCTTGCAGCGTTTTTAGCAGTCCCAGACTCTCGGCTCCAACAGTATGGATATCCAACAGTATAGATAAATTTACTCCAGTTGAATCCACATATGGATAGCAATTTTTTAAAAGCCTTCTGATGATTTGTAAGATCTACCCAAAAATTTTGTTAACTAACCCATCTGCTGTATCCAGCTTCAGTGTACCAACACATTCACCCTCTTAAAAAGGAGCTGCTTGCTTACTATTCTTCCTGTTCAGGTATCTTTTGTGTGGTCTTAGGTAGAGGCCAAAACCTTTATGAGTCTTAGTGCAGTGTTTACTGTTTCACGATAGCAGATCTATTGAAATTTACATTAGCAAAAAGACACTGACACCAAGCACCTGAAATGTCTGCGTTAAACTGTTCAAATTGGATAAAGGTCCCTTGACTGCTGCCACCTGATACATAGGCAGGCTTTTGTTTTGGTTTTGGTATTTAATTGGCTGTGTGGGACATGTTCAATCTCATCTCCCAAATAGTGAATCAAAAAGAAATTTGCTCCATTATGGTCATTTGATCGTTCCTTCTGCTTCCATCCTATTTAACTGAATCAGAAGTTCTAGTTTGATCTTTCAGACTTTTGTACATCACAAGTGGTGGGTGAGAAGGAATCAATTTCATGTATTTCCCAACATTTCTGAGAATTTAGGCTTTTATTCAGCATTCCTTAGAATTGTAATCTCTGACCATTTTCGTTTTTGTTGCCGTCTGGGGTCAACCTGAAGGGGATGAGTTTCCTTTGTGAGTCTTGGTTCCTCCTAAGGTTTCTTCTTCTTGCTCTGAGGTGGTTTTTCCTTGCCACTGTTGCCCTTGGCTTGCTCACTGATGTAAACATAAATACATTTGACATGACTTGACCTAAAGTTGTTTGTCCCTTTTTCACAGGTTTCACTTTGCCTACTAAACGAATGTGGAAATAATACATGTGGAAAATGTTGGTTGAATAGACGAGAATAGGATAAAATGTGGAAATCTATTGTGGTGATTTGAAAAGTACTAAAAAGAGAGAAGATGTGAAGGGAAAGAGGGAAAAGTAATAAAAAGTAAAGGGTATACGTTTAACACAGTTTAGGGAATGATCGATAGCAATGCTGTTTCCCTTTTAATGGGTTCAAATAAGGAAAGAAAAGAAGCATAAACCAAGCATTGCATTTCTCATGGATAGGGCAGGGGTGTCAAACTCAAACTCAACAGCCTTCACAAAGCCAGGGGCCAGAGAACACTGTATTCCCCAAATTGTCCATTGGTTATTCAAATCATGCCTGAACTACCAGCATAATCAAAGTGTTACATTAATACTTAAAATATTCAAAAGCTAAATGTATAGTTCTATAATAACAAGCGGCCTGCTATGCTCCAAGGCTCTCTACTTCCTCCTTGTCACTTTCTGCCTGTCCAGTTCTTCTTAGAGTGTTTCTTCTCATAATGAGGTTCGAATATCATAAAGGTATTCGAACTTTCATTTGTCCTGTGTTTGCAGTGAACAGCAAAACGACTTTATTTAATCATCTATAGGATAAATAACACATTGTTGATCGTTGTTGCAGGTTACACCCAATGTTTGTTTGACAAATCCACAGTGGTGACTATAGGAGATCACTGTCAAGTTTCTCCAAAATCAAAACACTATTTTAAACAATTTTATTGATTTTCTTGATTGGTATTAAAAGTTTTAACAAACTGTTGCTTGAGTCATTATGTTATATATTATATTATATTATATATATGAACATGATAAAGAAAATAAACTCACATGCTACCAAAGAACCTGAAATATGATTACTGTATAAACAGGGTCTTTAAGAAAGAACATCTACATGTTACATGTTAAATACATCTGTATTTATTCTAAGATGGGAATCTCTTCTTTCTTAAAGACCCTGTTTATACAGTAATCCTATTACCAGAGGTGTCAGCCAATGAGAATTAATTCTTCATTAAGCCATCTCTCAGCTCAGACAGCCCGCAGGGAGCAACTGCAGCCAATGGCTCTGAAACCTGGCTTGCACTCAGGAACTTATGACGGTGTATGTTGCTGACACAAGCTGAACAAATACACGAGCCAGTATGAAGAAGCCTATAGACTGTTGTTGTTTGGAGGCTGGCGTGCATTACGTTGCAGTGCATACTGGGGATCATAGTGCAGCGGATTGTTAAAGGGGCTGATATTAATAGAATTGAATATTAAATAACATTATATTAATTGCTAATACTAGTTTATCTAAATTATTCTGTGGGCTGGATTGGATTTTGCCTGGTTTGGCCCATAATGCCGTGTTGTTATTCTGTGTTTGGCTTTATACTCCGTGTTCAGCAAGCTTGCCAACTGCACCAAAAAATGTTTTTTTCCATCTATTTCCCAGTCAGATCTGATTCACAATGCCCTCTGCAAATATCTAGACTCTGGATAACAGCAAGCTTACTAGTGCTAAGCAACATATACTGTACAGCTGAAAACCTGGCTGTCAGGTTATGTTCTTAACCCATTTCAACCCAAATAAATGTGGTCTTCAGTGAAACCAAAACCACACCATGAAGGAAAACAGTAATTAATCCATCAAGTTTTTCCACTCCATTATCAGCAGTCCATTCTTGCAACATTTCCCGTTTCCTTGCCTCTGGTCCTTTCTGCACCTCCATATAATCCCAGTACTTTTCCTTTCCTAACATGGCTAGCTATGCCTGATAAGTACAATGGTGTTTTCTTTAAAATCTAATGATTTTAGTAGTGCTTGTTGTGTTTTGCTCCCCAATACAGTACCCCTGGAATTAACAGGCCCAAACCCTGAAAAACAGCCCCGGACCCCACTATCCTTCCTCTACCGAACTACCTCTACTACACTGTTGGCACCATGAATGTAGTAGACAGCGTTCTTCTAGCATTCACCAAACATCAGACTTACAGGTAGTGAAGCACGATTTCTGGTGTCCAAAGTCCATTGGCAGCATGCTTTACACCACTCCAACAGATGCTGGGCAGTGCGCAAAATGATTGTAGGCGTGGACGCGGTTGCTTAGCCAGAGAAACCCATTTCAAAAACTGATCTTTTTACTTTTAATGGTACATGGTTTACCGCTTATGCCTAAGCTGGCTCCTTTTCTTTCCTGCACCTCCAGTTAACCCTGTTAATTTCCCATAAATATGACGGGCTATGCCTGATAAGTGTGATGGAGTTTCCCCACAGAGTGAAAGTGTTTTCCTGTAGTGCTTTGATGTATTGCTTTCTAATACAGTGCACCAGGGGCTGATTCAACAGTAGTCGTAAATAATGGACACAAGGTCAGGCAACAGCTGTTTGGGAGAGAGGAAGAGGAAGAGGTTACATAGTTTAATTTGTTTATTGACCCAATCAAATCATTCTTCCAGTATCCTCTAGAGGAAAAGGAGAGCGGTGATAGGTTCTTGCAGTTACATTAGGGCACTTGATATGCAGATGATCTTGCTCTTGGCCTTCATACGCTGGCGATATTGAGTGCCTGAAGCGAATCTGAGTTGTTTAAAGGAAATGCGCAGATGGAGCTTGTCTACAAGGATGAGGCCCTCTTACTTGACAAGATTGTAAGCATTGCAGATCATCTGGACAAACTCTTGAGAGAGTGTCGCCATAACAGGTTTCCACCAGCAGTCTTCCCAGCGGTTCTTTTAAGAGCCTGGGCCTGAACCAAGGGCGATAATCATCTCTCCACAACAGAATGTAAGAGGTGCAAACGGCTAAATAAACCCATTCCAGTTATGATCAGTAAATTAGCCACCCATGATCCTCCTGCTCCTACTGAGCTCCTGAGAGTGACCCATTCTTTCACTAATGTCTCTAGGAGCAGTCTGCATGCCTAGGTGCTTGGTTTTGTACACCTGTGGCCATGGAAGTGACTGGAACACCTGAATTCGATGATTTGGAAAGGTGAGTGAATACTTCTGGCAATATAGTGTAGATGCTTTCATTTCACAATAATGGCACTTGGCATAATAGTTGACCAGGATGGAGATCATACAAACACAGTGCCACATTTAAGGTCACCAAGCTCTTCAGTACAACCTATACTAGTGTCAATATTTGTCCACTGAAAATGAAAGACAATGCGCCGTACATTTACCAGTTAGCAATGCTAAAACACATTAACTCAGAAATTAAAACTGTCCTCATACACATGGCTGTATAATGTATATTTTTGCTCTTTTATTTCTATTTTTACTTGGGTAAGATACTGACACAGTACCCAGTGCAGTTTCTGGATGGAAGACATGATGACTGTACTGTACTGTTTACACACATTGTTTTTGTCTTTGCACTACACTATTTATTTATACACACACACACACACACACACACATACTTATAGAAGTCTATACTGAGGACTATTAGCTGGCAGCTACAATCTGGGGACACACCTTTCTAAAGGTTTTAGGCGGAAATGAAATACAGATTCAAGTTTCAACTGATGCTTCAAATGCAGCTGCCACTTCAAAATAAAGAAAAAAATGTTAATAAAGCCATGTGACATTTTCCTACCTCCTGGGGACTAGTTTCTGGTAGTCCAAACATGTGAGGACCAGCAGACACACACACCAACCCTTTCTGGTATTTTGTACAATGTAGGTGTAGTAGTGAACAATCTGGGGACTATTTTACTAACAATTGCAGTTTCAATACAGAATTGTAAGAAGAGACCACCAAAGTATTCACATTCACAAGTAACAGCCCCTTTATTTATTTCTAAGATGTTTCATTTGCGATGGAATGTAGCAGCAGTCATTCTGTTAGTTTACAGCCAACCAATCTGCCTTTATTATTATTATTATTTATTATTTCTATAGTGCTTTTTACAACAGAAGTTGTCACAGAGCAGCTTTACAAAGAATCTTTACAAAGTATCTGAGCCCCCAATGAGCAAGCCAAGGGCGACAGTGGCAAGGAAAAACTCCCTTAGTTAGGAAGGAAGAAACCTCGAGGGGAACCAAGACTCAAGGGGGAACCCATCCTCCTCGGGTCAGCACCAGATACAAGACAGCACTAGAAAGGACAGTATAATGTCTGATTAGTCTGTAATTATGTTGGTGGTTCATAAGATGGGTCTGCAGGGCGCAGGCCAAGCTTCCACAGTGCAGGACAGCCAGGAGCTCCATGATGGTTAAAGGCATCAGTGGCTCCCAGACAGAGCAGATATAGCAACAGCATCAGGCCACACAGGACGGGCAGCAGGTCAGCTCTGACAAAGAGAAACAGACAGACTGTTAGCTCTGACAGAAGACCTGAACACACTATATGGTGTTAACAGAGTGCAGCAGTGACTCCGACAGGCCTGGCTATTACAGCATAACTAAAAAGGGAGAGCCAGAAGGTCACACAGACATGAGGTCTCCCTGAGAAGTCAGCGCCCCTCTGCTCCACCGTCAACAAACCTGAGTGAACACGAAGAGCAGCGGGACGACAGCACCAACATTCCCAGCTTACCAAACACTCTCTGTCAGTGGACCCCTAGACCTGCACCTTTTATCTATCAGAAAGACAAGACTAATTACCAAAAGCTTGACTGAACAGGTAGGTTTTAAGCCTGGATTTAAATATTGAGGCTGTGTCTGAGTCCCGAACACTGACTAGTAGGTTATTCCAAAGCTGGGGGCCTTGTACGAAAAGGCTCTGCCCCCTGATGTAACTTTGTTAATGCTAGGCACTAATAGAGAACCTGCACTTTAAGGCCTAAGGTCACGTGATGGCTTATAGTAAGACATAAGTTCAGTGAGGTAAATAGGAGCGAGGCCGTTTAGAGCTTTATACGTCAGGAAAAGAATTTTATACTCAATACGGAATTTAACTGGTAACCAGTGTAAGTTAGATAACACTGGGCTGATATGATCAAACTTTCTAGTTCTTGTAAGGACTCTAGCTGCAGCGTTTTGAACTAGCTGAAGTTTGTTAAGGCTTTTGCTGGAACAACCAGAAAGCAGAGCGTTACAATAAACCAGCCTTGAGGTAATAAAGGCATGAACTAGTTTTTCTGCATCTTGTAGTGACGGTGCATTTCTTAATTTCACAATATTGCGTAGATGTAGGAAAGCTATTCTAGTGATATTATTAAAATGCTCATCGAAGGCCAGATCAGGACCGATCGTGATACCAAGACTTTTTACAGAGGTACCTGGTGTAACTAAGATGCTATTTAGATTGAGTGGTGATGCAGACAGCTTGTTTGTAACACTCTTGGGACAGAGAAAAAGAACTTCTGTTTTGTCCGTGTTCAGTAGGAAGTTACTGGACATTCAGTCTCTTATGTCTTTAACACAGTCCTCTATCTTATTAAGGTGAAGTGAATCACCTGGTCTAGCTGAAATATACAGTTGGGAGTCATGGGCATCAAAAGACCAGGCTTACCCTCAAACGTAGACCAATTGTCTTTAAAGCCCACATTGTTTCCTGAGCATCACTTGGACAACCAGCAGTTCAGCGACCATAATCTGCTGCAGATTTCGGCGCCACGTCGAATTGGGAGAAGGCCAGAGGATGTTACAGCATCGGACATTATCTGGGCTAATTGACACACCTCTTTAATATTAGCCTTAGTAATCTCTGACTGCCGCAGGCGAACGTCATTAGTCCCTACGTGGATAACTATCCTTGAATATCTACGGCTAGCTAGCATCTTCAGGTTACTCCTAATGCCTGGCGCCCTGGCTCCCAGTAAACAGCTAACTGCTACTGACGTCCCTAAAGCAGAAGCTATTTTTATGTGTCGTAGAATAGAGTCTCCCATAACCAGAGCTCTTTCAACAGGCTTCTCGGCGGGTGTTTCACAGAGGAGGGAAAACCTGTTTGACATGTGGAGCCTTTGACATCCGGAGCCTCTAACTGAGAGTCTAAGCTCCGCTCACTATTCCTACTCTTTTCTAAGTTCCGGATGCACACCTTTAACTCTGTAATCCTCTCCGTCAGACAAGAGACTAACTTACACTTCTCACAGATAAAGTTAGAACCGCTGCTGTCACTAGAGACGGAGAGAGAAACATAGCTAAGCATGTTGCACTCGGAGCAAAACAACAGGTCACGGTATGCCATACTGATACCTTCGAAAACCTGTAGTTTTAGTTTATCAAGCAGCTACTTCTCTCGTCTGTACGTTACTGCATGGACCTGTAGCAAACAAACCCGGGAGAATAGTCTAGTATAGCAAACAAGAAGCGATTAGTACAACGCAAAAATCGATAGTTATAGCAAATATAATAGCGTCCTCCAAGCAGCGTCGACATATTCTTATCAGTGGATACATGCCAAATCAATAATGTCTGGCTTACCAGCAAAACATGAAGGTCTGTGGGAAGGTTGCCGAACGAAACCTGGCAGCTGGTAAGCCAATTTAGTGGAGAATGAATATTTTTTTTCATTGGTCTCTGCATGCATAAACTGTGTTCTGGACTTGTTTCAGGTTACGTGCACAGACAGATGTGTTGTAAAAAGCCCTACTTAAATAAATTTGACATGACTTGACCTAAAGTTGTTTGTTCCTTTTTCACAGGTTTTACTTTGCCTACTGAACGAATGTGGAAATGATAAATGTGGAAAACGTTAGTTGAATAGAAGAGAATAGAATAAACTTGAAAATCTATTGTGGTGATTTGAAAAGTACTAAAAAGAGAGAAGATGAGAAGGGAAAAAGGGGAAAAGTAATAAAAAGTAAAGGGTATACGTTTAACACCGTTGATGATCGATAGCAATGCTATTTCCCCTTTAATGGGTTCAAATCAGGAAAGAAAAGAACCTTAAACCTGTAATTGCTTTTCTCATGGATTAGAGCAGGGGTGTCAAACTCAAACAGCTGAGGGGCCGTATTAAACAAACTTCACAAAGCCAGGGGCCAGAGAACGCTGTATTCCCCAAACTGTCCATTGTTTATTCAAATCATGCCAGAACTACCGGCATAATCGAAGTGTTACATTAATACTTAAAATATTCGAAACAGCTAAATGTACAGTTCAATAATAACAAGCGGCCTGCTGTGCTCCAAGGCTCTCTACTTCCTCCTTGTCACTTTCTGTCTGTCCATTTCTCAGTATTTGAGTGTTTTGTCTCGTAATGACAGGTAGGCTTATTCTAATTAGAATTTAAAGGTATTCGAACTTCCATTTGTGCTGAAAGCTCCTGTCTTCGCTGTCCACTTTTCTTTTGATCAATATTTAGCTAGCTAGGTGTTTAAATTGGTTGATCTGCTACAGAAACACAGCTTGCTACTGTATGTCTGTTGTGGTACAATAAGAGTGAGGGTTAGAAATGAGTCGTCAAGACGGACAGTCGTCACCTGCAACCCGCATAAGCTAATAGCAGATCTCACTGTGTTTGTGTTGATGCTATAGAAATCCCTCTACTTTAATTGCATGTAATCAAATACAGTGAACAGCGAAACGACTTTATTTAATCATCTATAGGATAAATAACACATTGTTGATCGTTGTTGCAGGTTACACCCAATGTTTATTTGACAAATCCACAATGGTGACTATAGGAGATCACTGTCAAGTTTCTCCAAAATCAAAACACTATTTTAAACAATTTTATTGATTTTCTTGATTGGTATTAAAAGTTTTAACAAACTGTTGCTTGAGTCATTACATTATTTATTATATTATATACATTAACATGACAAAGAAAATAAACTCACATGCTACCAGAGAGCCTGACATATGATTACTGTATAAACAGGGTCTTTAAGAAAGTAGAGATTCCCATCTTAGAATAAATACAGATGTCAGAGGTGTCAGCCAATGAGAATTAAGCTCTGTCTTCATTAAGCCATCTCTCAGCTCAAGACAGCCCGCAGGGGGCAACTGCAGCCACTGGCTCTAAAACCTGGCTTGCACTTGTTTGGAGGCTGGCGTGCCTTACGTTGCCGTGAATACTGGGGATCATAGTGCAGCGGATTGTTAAAGGGGCTAATATTTATAGAATCTGATATTAAATAACATTATATTAATTGCTAATATTAGTTTATCGAAATTATTCTGTGGGCTGGATTGGATTTTGCCTGATTTGGCCCATAATGTTGTGTTGGACATACGGGGAATACAGGTTCATCCCTTCAGCAGCAGAGAATACTTATGACCAGTAGTAAGGTAATTTCCAGGTCATTCCTTTATTACATTAAGTCGCATTAACCTTTAGTTTTTACGTTCAGCGTTTTAGAATGACCCAGGCCCTGCTTCCATCCCTGTGGGTTACTGACAATTTAGGCCCTCACAGGTTTACATATTGTTATTTTGTGTTTGGCTTTATACTTTGACTGTGTGTTAGGTAAGCTTGCTTACTGCACCAAAAAAATGGAAATGTCTTTTTAGTTCAGTAGATTTAATTTGTCTCACTCAGATCATGTTGAAATTAGCGTTAGACACAGTGCTGAGGCATCTGTTTCCCATAGCTTTAAAGCTAACCCTTTATTGGTTTATGTGATACAGCAAACAAACAAGTCAGAATCAGATTTAGAATCAGGTTTATTGGCCAAGTATGTTGACACACACAGTGCTGTGCATGTCTCTAGTACGGTACCAATATACACATAACTAACCGACAGTTTACAGCATACACACTGACTCCACATATACACAATACATACAGACACTATACAATATACACTCTACACTTGTAAATCCGCTGGCCCTCTTCACCCACTTTGTTGGGCCACAACATCAGCCCCTTTAAACAAAGATTATGTTGTCCAGCATCTGGCCCAGTTTTGCTCCATAAGCCTAATTTCTGCCAGGATGTCAACCACCACTTCTGGCAGGAAGCTAGAAATGGCCTCACACTATCTACTATGAGCGGGGCCACTTATGACACACCAGGACTTGAGCAAAAAGCACTAAAGTGTAAATCAACCAGTTGCATATCTGCTGGAACGTACTGTAGTACTGTAGCCCTTATACTTAAACCACATTGTTGGGGCCTAACATTGTCTCTTAAATGTAGATGCGATTTAAAAGCAGTCGCAGCTGTCCACATGCTCACTTTCTACATAGAAGTCAGTGAACATTCATGGATGAAAGGCAGTATTGGCCCAACACCTTCTGCTTTCTGGACAGGTTTTATGTAAACACTATGTATCCTTTACATAAGAGCCTTCATTCTTCCACTAATATGCCTACTTGACATAGTAAACAAGAGCATCCAGTACTACTTCTCTTCATCTATCATTATTTAACACAAGACTCTAACTTAGAATCTTTCACTTCTAACATATGAGAGCATTCACTACTTGGCTGTCTTGCAGGCATCTAAAATGAGTTAACAGCCTCTGAGGCAAACAGCTATTGTAATACATCTTTATCTCGATGAGGGCTTTGAGCACTTGTCTGTCTTTCAGGTGTCTAAAGTTTGTTAAATGTCTGTAGGAGATATAGTAATTGCATCTTCTCTATTTAGATGAGAGCATTTCTGTTTGTATGGATTTCATATATCTTCTTTATATACATGAGAACATTTACTACCTTTCTATCTAGAAGGTATCTAGTGTTCATTAATAGCCTCTGAGGCATATAACAGTTGTTATATATGTTTTCTTTACATGACAACCTTCAATAATGTCTATTCATTCACTGGTTAATAACAATATCACCACTACATTTTTGCACTGAGGTTATTTAATTCTACGTAATTATTGTGCACATATTTATTATTAATTAACAGCCTCGCTAGTGTACAGCAGATTAACATATTTTCTATATTTACTGAATTGTTGTCTAATGCTTATCAGTCTTACCTTGACCAGCCTCCAAAACATATAGCAATATTAATCTCAGTTTCACCTACATGACTGATTTCAGTTGTACCTGCTTTGTAGAGGCATACAGCAATTGTAACATACTGTCATATACATATGTGAAAATAAGTTTGTGCCTCCTTCACAGTAGGCGGTTAAATATGTTAAATATAAGCTTTCTGTCAGTTTTAGTGTCAAGTGTCTATTCATTGGTTGCCTTCAAAAAACTCAAAAAATTAAGTGTGCCATAACTTTCGCCCAAGCCCCGTTTTATGCAGTTTTATAACCCCAATATGTAAAATTAGCAATCAAACAGAAATCAAGCTTTGAAATGTGCAGATGTCTTATCTTCATTTTTTTTTGTATATGACTTGATTGTTTATCTACATAAGAAACTTCTGACGCTACTTGACTGTCTTGCGGACATCTAAAGTAGCCTCTCAGACATATATACATTGTAATATAACTTCTTTATGCAGATGAAAACACTACTTGCAGGCATCAAAAAATTAGTTAGCAGCCTGCTAGAAATGTAAGAACATAACCTGACAGCCAGGATTATCTTAGCTTAGCTTAGTATTAGTAAGCTTACTAGTGCTAAGCAACATATACTGTAGAGCTGAAATCCTGGCTGTCAAGTTATGTTCTTAACCCATTCCAACCCAAATAAATGTGGCCTTCAGTATAACCAAAAACACACCATGAGGAAAAACAGTAATTATTCCATCAAGCTTTTCCACTTCATGATTACCAGTTCAATCTTGCAACATTTCCCGTTTCCTTGTCTCCGGTCCTTTCTGCACCTCCATATAATCCCAGTACTTTCCCTTTCCCAACATGACTGGCCTTGCCTGATAAGTATAACAGTGTTTTCTTTAAAATCTAATGATTTTAGTAGTGCTTGTTGTGTTTTGCTCCCCAATACAGTACCCCTGAAATTAACAGGCCCAAACCCTGAAAAACAGCCCTGGACCCCGCTATCCTTCCTCTACCGAACTACCTCTACTACACTGTTGGCACCATGAATGTAGTAGACAGCGTTCTTCTAGCATCCACCAAACATCAGAGGTAGTGAAGCACGATTTCTGGTGTCCAAAGTCCATTGGCAGCATGCTTTACATCACTCCAACAGATGCTGGGCAGTGCGCAAAATGTTTTAGGAGTGGACGCGGTTGCTTAGCCACAGAAACCCATTTCAAAATGGTACATGGTCTACCGCAGCTACCTAAGCTGGCTCCTTTTCTTTCCTGCACCTCCAGTTAACCCTATTAATTTCCCATAAATATGACGGGCTATGCCTGATACGTATGATGGGGTTTCCCCACAGAGTGAATGTGTTTTCCTGTAGTGCTTTGATGTATTGCTCCTTAATACAGTGAACCAGGGGCTGATTCAGCAATAGTCGTAAACAATGGACACAAGGGCAAGCAACAGCTGTTTGGAAGAGAGGAAGAGGAAGAGGCTACATAGTTTAATTTGTTAATTTGTTTATCAGCTACATTAGGGCACTTGATATGCAGATGATCTTGCTCTTGGCCTCCATGCGCTGGCGGTATCGAGTGCCTGAAACGAATCTGCATTATGTGCTTTATATTCTGAGTTGTTTAAAGGAGATGCGCAGATGGAGCTTGTCTACAAGGACGAGGCCCTCTTACTTGACAAAATTGTAAGCATTGCAGATCATCTGGACAAACTCTTGAGAGAGTGTCGCCATAACAGGATTCCACCAGCAGTCTTCCCAGCAGTCCTTTTAAGAGCCTGGGCCTGAACCAAGGGTGAGACCCAGTCCAGTTAGGATCAGTAAATCAGCCCCCCATGATCCTCCTGCTTCTAAGTCTCTCTGGTTAAGCAGTTACAAGTATGAGTAATGGTGAAGGAAATTTCACAACTGGACTTGTTGCACAGGTGGCATCCCATCACGGTACCATGCTGGAATTCACTGAGCTCCTGAGAGCGACCCATTCTTTTACTAATGTCTCTAGGAGCAGTCTGCATGCCTAGGTGCTTGGTTTTGTACATCTGTAGCCATTGAAGTGACTGGATGATTTGGATAGGTGAGTGAATACTTCTGGTTTTCATTTCACAATAATGGCACTTGGCATAATAGTTGACCAGGATGGAGATCATACAAACACAGTGCCACTTTTAAGGTCACCAAGCTCTTCAGTACAACCTATACTAGTGCCAATGTTTGTCTGTTGAGAATAAAGGACAATGCGCCGTACATTTACCAGTTAGCAATGCTAAAACACATTAACTCAGAAATTAGAACTGTCCCCATACACCTGGCTGTATAATGTATATTTTTAGCCTTATATTCCATTTTTAATTGAGTGAGATATAGACACAGTACCCATACTTTCACCTTGGTGCAGTTTCTGGATGGAAAACATGAGGATTCCGACATGCGGAATTCGGTCCCAGTATCAATCAATCAATCAATATTTATTTGTATAGCGCTTTTTACAACCGATGTTGTCTCAAAGCAGCTTCACAGATAATCAATTTGTTATAAAAAAGAAAAGAAAAAAACCCACAGAGTTAATGTACAGACATTTGAGGGTGGGGGTGGAAAAACCGGGTCCAAGCCCCCCTTGAGCAAGCCAGAGGCAACAGTGGCGAGGAAAAACTCCCTTGGGTAAGGAAGAAACCTCGAGAGGGACCAGGTTAAAGGGCGGAACCCAACCTCCTCAGGTCAACCTGGATGAGACGAGAGAGACAGACAGAACTAACATAGAAGAACATCTAATAGATCCAGTCTGATTAGTCCAGGAGGCAGTAACTGCAAGTTGGAGCGTAGTTGGAGTTGGACCATAGAGAGAATTCATGATCAGAGCTAAAAGCTGGTCAGTGTAAGGTTGTAGACATGCCGGGTGATGAAACAGGACAGGAGACACACAGTGGCGCTAATGCTCAGGTGCCTCTAGCCGCTCTGGGGGTTCTGATGTGATCATGTCATTCCAGTAGTTAACAAAGAAGAGGAAAGAAAGAGAGAAAGAAGGAAAGAGAGAGAGAAAGTAAGAGAGACAGAGACTGATTAGGAGGATTAAGAATTAAGAGGTAGATACTGTAACTTGTTGAATTGAGTGTGTGTAGTCCTGAGAGTCCAGTAGAGGATTCCTCTGCGCTGGTAGCCCCTCAGTGTTGTCCATCAGCAATGATCCGCTCATAGAGAAGGCAGATAAGAGGGAGAAGTTAGGGTATTGGTCCATTTATGGAGAAATGTACGTTAAAGCGGTGCACAGATGTTATCAGCTGAATGCTTATGCAAACAAGTACGTTTTGAGTCTAGTTTTAAATGTAGAGAGTGTGTCTGATTCCCGAAAGGTAAAGGGAGAAGATTCCAGAGTTTCGGGGCTACGCAAGAAAGGGCTCGACCACCTGCTGTGGTTCTTCTGAACCCAGGTACTGTCAGCAGGCCGCTATTTTGTGAGCGGAGCACACGTGTGGGTTTGTATGAGTGAAGTAGTTCACTGAGATACTGGGGGGCCCGACCGTTTACTGATTTGTATGTTAAGAGTAGAATCCAGCCTAGAAGTTATGAAGGCATGGACCAGCTTTTCCGCGTCTTTTAAGGATAGGATATTACGTAATTTAGCGATATTGCGCAGATGGAAGAATGCCGTCCTAACTGTGTTACTGATATGTACATCAAAAGACAAGCTGGTGTCGAAGATAACACCCAGATTTCTCAGAGTAGAGCTAGGAGTAATAGCGTGGCCATCTATATTTAAGACAAATTGGGAGAGTTTAGTTCTCTCTGCATTAGGGCCGAGTAGCAGGACCTCAGTCTTTCTTGGATTAAGTTGAAGGAAATTCTTAGCCATCCAGTTTCTAATATTAGTAACGCAGTCTTCTAGTTTATTTAGGTTTAAAGCCTCGTTTGGTTTGGCCGATATGTATATATAATTGTGTGTCGTCAGCGTAACAGTGAAAGCTGATATTGAAACTACGGATTATGTTGCCAAGAGGCTGCATGTGAAGGGAAAAAAGAAGTGGCCCAAGCACTGACCCTTGAGGGACACCATATCTTACTAGAGTATGACTAGAGTGCTTATTGTTGAGACTAATAAACTGAAAGCGTTCAGTGAGGTACAATCGGAACCAGGATAAAGCCTGTCCTTTAACGCAAAACTGATGTTCTAGTCTGTCAAGGAGGATCGTGTGGTCAATGGTATCGAAAGCAGCACTGAGATCTAAAAGAACTAAAATAGAGACTTGACCACTATCGAGCAACAACAGGAGATCATTCGCTACTGTAGTTGCTGTTTCAGTACTGTGGTAGGGTCTAAAGCCAGACTGAAACATCTCATGAGGAGAGTTCTCATGTAGGTGGGAGCAAAGTTGTTGCGAGACCAGTTTTTCTAAGATCTTTAATAAAAAAGGGAGATTGGAAATTGGTCTATAGTTGGCGAGCTCATTGGGATCGATCTCAGAGTTTTTTAAACAGCGGTTTGACTACTGCGAGTTTTAAAGATCTTGGTAAATGTCCAAGACTAAAGGAAGACGTGTTAATGATAGAGAGCAGAGGTTTAACCACGCAAGGCATGATCTGTTTAAGAAGTTTTGTCGGTATTGGGTCTAGAATGCAGGTCGAGGATTTAGAAGAGCTAATTAGCTTAATTAACTCATCCTGAGTGATGGAGCTAAAGGATACCAGTTCACCTTTTGGGCTGACAGGACACACGTCATACTGTGTTACTAGATTTACAGATGTATGTTGGGTTAGTGTTCTAATATGTTCTACTTTGTCATTGAATATATATATATATATATATATATATATATATGCCATTTAGGTTCCAGACTACGAGCTTTTTGTTCGAGTGTACGATCACGGCGCAAGCGTTTTTCTTCTAACAATTTTCCTCTTTATCGGAGCCACACTATCGAGAGTTGACTGAAGGGTGGACTGCAGGAATTCAGTGGTACTTTCAAGCTCATCGAGGCCCAGCGGGGCAGGGACGTTTGAAAGATCTGGTAATCTATTTATAATGGCATCTATAGTAGATGTCATGATATTTCGTTTATATTGGTAGTGGGGCAGCATGTAGACATTATAGTCTAGAACGACTTCATATATTATCAAGTGATGATCTGAGATGCAGTCACTCTGAGGGACTGTGTCTAAGTTTTCTACCCTGATTCCTCGCGATAATACCAACTCTAAGGTATGGTTACCTCATATCCCCAGTATGAAAACACATATCCAGTGGGTGTTAAAAATTTTATCCATTTGCCCCAATTCACTGTGCAAATGACAAAGGAGTGATGCAATTTAAAAACCCAGGATTTGTTACAATGTGTGGTATAACAGCAGAACAAAGGCCATGCTCTGATTTTCCCTAGGTAATTCCAACAAAGATCCAATAGGAAGAGCCAGTTGTGATTTCCCCCCTATGAGTCATCAGAATTAAGGGGTGGTACAACTTACAGTATAACACTTACATTCTGGGTTTCTTGTTTCAGTTGTGCAGTCATGGCCAAAGCAATTGCTGTGGTGGTGCTGCTGCTCCTGAATTCACTGGGACCAGTAACAGGAATCAAACTGAATGGAAACGGATACACTGACATTCTCATAGCCATCAACCCAGCTGTGCCTGAAAATGAAGAGCTCATCAATGAAATCAAGGTATTTATTCATAGATATACTCATGTAATAGATAGATAGTCCAAAAATTAGTTAACAAGCCCTATATAGGGAACAAACTTAAAACAGCTTATTAGGGTTGGCGGTTTTCACTTGTTTCATAACTATAAATTTACAAACCTATAATAATCTTTATATTAGGTATTACATTGGAAAGCAAACCCCACACCACAGATTGACCAGAAATCGGTTGTCTGGACCTTTCCTGGGTTTCAGAACAGCTTTCACACTTTTTTTCTAGATCTGAAAAAAAAATAGTGTAAGAGTGCAAAGTCAGACGACTGGTGTTGGAGTTAATGCTGAACTTAAGTATGTTCTTTGATTTAATAATAAAGAACTAATTCTAATAATTCTAATATTTTTGATTATCTCTTATCAAGCTTTGTTATACTAAGTTTTTCTGAGCACCACCTTTCAGTGACATCCCACCCAAGTATAAATGGGTTCATTTAGCCATTCAGATGTGGAACAGAAACTTGTCTGTTCCATTATACAACCTTAAACAGTTTTGTCTTTTTCCACCACTCCTGCAGTTATGATTGATTTGATGGTTTTGAATTGTGGTGCTGATGCTGATGAACTACACTAAATGTATTTATTTATTTATTTATTTTAATTATTATTAAACAGGAAATGATTACCAGTGGATCCGAATATCTGTACCATGCTTTAGATAATCTGGTGTTCTTTAAAGAGGTGAAAATACTAGTACCACCAACCTGGAAAGGAACGTATGAGCGAGCAAGAAGAGAAACCTATGATAAGGTACAAAATGTAGTCAATTCACTTTTAGTATAACGATTGTGATAACATAACCTCATAGGAATAATAATATCATTTCTTCAAGTAACATATTGTGTTGATGGTGTGTAAGAATGTTTGTCAAAAATATGCCATGCGTTCCAATTATAGGCCAACGTAAGAATTGATCGCCCCAACAAAGCACATGGTAATGACCCGTACACTGAACAGAGGAAAGGTTGTGGAGAGGAGGGCGAGTACATTCACTTCACCCCTGACTTCCTTATGAGCGATGAATCTACTAGTCCATATGGGCCTAGAGGTAAGAGATAAATAGAATCTTTGTCATATCATCACAACACGGGTCATTTTATTTTATTTCATTGTGTTTTTTTACATCATTGAGATGCAATATGTTTTGGCCTTGTCTATCCTTAATGTATGAGAGTACATGTGTTTCATTTTCAGGAAGGGTTTTTGTGCATGAATGGGCTCACCTCAGATGGGGGGTATTTGATGAATATAATGAGGACCAGCCATTCTACATGTCTGAGAACGGGGTCCAAAATACAAGGTCATTTCTCCCTCCACAGTTATAATCTCTGACATTTCTAATATGAACATGTATAATACTGTAGCATTCACGCTATTAAAAGAGTCATAGTGTCAATCTTCCGGCCACTATTGGTCAGAGCTACCCTGTACATATGCAGTTTCATAGTTTTCTCTTTATTCGTTTGCTGTTAGTTACCTCTTCCTCTCAGCACTCTACGGGCACACACACACATACCCCGAGATAGGTCATAGCCCCACCCTCCACAACGAGAGCCTTTAGCAAAAGAACTCAGTTAATATCTGCATCAAAAGAACAGCTGCACCCAGAAGGAAGTGTGGGATTGTAGATTGTAGTGCTATTGGGAAGGAAGATAAAGGTTACCAGGATAGATAGACTGATATGGGCAATATTTATATATATATATACGTTTGTTTACCTCAGATGCACTGGGGAGATAAAAGGCCGGAGATACGAAATCATCCATGGAAGACATAAACCATGCACCTATGATGAAGCTGGGTTACCCACGAAGGAATGTAAATTTTTTCCAGACAAAGAACAAGAAATAAGTTCCTCAGTAATGTTCATGCAAAGCATAGATTCTGTAAGTTCATACAGTTCTTACTATACCTTCTTCTTATATCTCTAAAGTAGACGTATACAGTCATAGGTCCTTTCAGTAATTGTTCCTTCCACAATTCCTTCTATAGGTGAAAGCCTTTTGCAGCTTGATAGATCATAATCCTGACGCTCCAAACATGCAGAACAAGAAATGTGACAACAAGGCTACACGTACTGTGATTTTTGAAGATTCTGTAGACAGTGATGCCCTTAGAACTTTACCAGCTCTACAATCCCTGCCACCACCTCCAACATTCCAGGTGATCCAGAGGCAACAACGAGTTGTCTGCCTCATCCTCGATGTCTCTGGAAGCATGCAGGTATGTAAGAGTTTTACTGAGTGCTACTCCTTAGAACTATAGTAGCTGGTTTGCTATCAAGGACCTGGGAGAATTACTGGCAGCACTTCATAAGTCCTGAGAAATTAAATAAAATTTGAGAAATTAGTTGTTGCTTACTGTAACCAAAAAGTCTAGTTTAACTTCATCAGTTCACAGGCTGTTTTAAAAATACATTGTTTGGAAAGTAAAACAGAACACCACCACACCAGCGTCTGCTCAAACTGGAGGTCTTGCCTATCTAGCAGTGGTACAAGTCGTCCAATCAGAACGTTTTCTTGGTCCTCCAGACCTCAACTTGACCTCTGTCATTCCATTATACATTACATTATAATCTGAGAAAAAAACTACCTGAAATTTCCATAGTCTGAATTCTGGGCAGCAGCTTTGAGGGCTCATGCCTGCTGGTTGTTGGGACGAGGTTTGGGAAGTAAATTTTTATATTTAAAAAATTTGCATCACTTGGCATCAGTGTGTGAAACACATCCTTGGTGTTTGGGCCGTCCCTTGTTATCTTGCTAATCCAGCATTAGCTGCTCTCTCACAATATAGCCAGTTCAATGGCAACCAAAATGTTTGGTTTGGTAATTATTTCCTAGTTCAGTAATTCCATCTTCTGAACATTAACTGAGACTAAGAAATGAGGAGCAACTAACTTTTTCTACCAGTTTCTTGGGTAAACTGGGCAAGTTGGCTACATGATATTGTAAAGCTTTTTGAGGTAACCCTAAGCCAGTGTCCCCCTAACCCAGTGTCACCCTAAGGTGCTGTAGCTTTAGTTAGTTAAGAATGACTGAAGGTTACCTACTTTAAGAACAGGTAGCTGAACCATGGCAGCATAAGGTATTCATTTTTAGGGACTTGGTGGGTCCAAGTTGGTAATCAGAGGGTTGAGGAACCTTATTATAAACTGGGGCACCACCTTTAATAACTGTGACAGTGAACAATCCATAGCCCTAACAATGTAATTATAACAAGCTAGTTAAAGAAGTGAAAATCTCTTGAGGTGCTTTTGCATGGTGGTTCTTTCATTTTTCTTTTTCCTCAAAAACTCATAAATGCATATATACATATAAATATGCAGTTTAAATGCAAATTATTTGGCTGTTTATTTTTTTTTATTTTTTTTTACAGGGTGACAGACAATTCAGACAACTGCAAGCTGCTGCATTATTTCTAAGGGAGATTGTGGAGGAGGGATCATATGTGGCCATTGTCAAATTCAGCACCAATGCGGACATTATAAGCTCTTTGACTAAAATTGATGGTAAAGCCAGAGAGAGTTTGATTAGTAAGTTGCCAAAAGGGGTAGGTGGATCAACAAACATGTGTACTGGACTTCAGCTAGGTTTTCAGGTAAGATACAATACAGGGAGCACAAAACGTGCTTTATTATTTCTTACATAGGATGTATGTACTGGACAGGATTGCTACATCAATAAATATGTTCTGTTGGGGAAAATGGTGTATTCAGTCTTGAAGAAACCCCTTTTATGTGATTAATTTCAGGTCCTTCAGCAAGATGATAAAAGCGCAGTAGGGGATAATGTGATTTTTCTGACTGATGGTGAAGCGACAGATGATGTTCAGAGTTGTCTACAGTCAGCCGTGGACAGTGGTGCCATCATCAATACAATAGCACTTGGTCCTGATGCCTCTAAAGTGCTGAAAGACATGGCAGATTCAACAGGTAGGTTAAAATCAGAATGCTAATGTGAGTTTATTAGTGAAATAAAGCTTGTAATCTGTAAGTAGGTAATCTGTTTAAGTGCCTTCCTCAGCAGTGTTAAATATCCCTTGGTGTTTTGGAGAGGGGTGGGGGTTGGGTTGTACCAACATGTTAAAATAGTTTAAATCATTATATTAATAGCAGTGATAATTAAAGTTATAGTAGTGTTCTTTGTCTTTATCTAGAATATAGCAATATATAATATATAGAATATAGAACCTGATTATGTAGGATAAATATGCCTAACTCTCAAATCATAAAAATCAAAAGAAATTAAAGTTAGCTAAAGTAGCCTTTATGAGGCCAGATGGAACAAGCATATATAAACATAAATATAGGGTTATGTCGGTTGTCATGTAGGCGTTCTGTAGCCTTATTGATCCTTATTGATGATACACCACAGCAAAATTAGTAAGTAAATGATATAATTATGCTATATCATAGTAGCGAGTGTTATTAATGGCACTAATGCTAGCTTCAAGAGCAGCAAAACATTTATTCTGACAATTAGTCTTTTGGAAATGCACTTTTCTAGATTAATATTTGGCCTCAGCATACAAGGGAGAGGTTGTTCTGTCTGCTATGGGACATGCTCTTTTAAACAACCAACACAAAGACACACGGGTGGTGACCAACCCCATCACAAAACACCCCAAAATGACACAACTTTAATGTCCTTTTAATGGTGGGGGCCATACCATGTCCCTACAGCCCAGTCTGTAAAACGAAGCATTTGAAAGGCGCTACAATACTTACTTTCTTACTTAATTTCTTACTGTTAATTTTATTAGATGGAAAGTTTGTCATCGCTGATGAGAGTTTAGTGTCCAACCAACTTGTGAATGTATTTTCATCATTTACAACATCAGATGGAGATTCCACCAAACAGACATTTCAGGTAAGGACATTAAGGTCTGCATTTTTTATATTTGCAGAGACCACTATGACTACTTGAAATATAGAAATGTGAATGGCTCATTGTTCCGTTTGCCATTGTGAGGCAACATGTCTGCTTCAACTTCTTTCTTATTTCCGAACAGCTCGAGAGCACTGGAAGGGTTGTTCAGGACTGGTTCAATGCAACAACGATCATAGACCGGACTGTAGGAAACAGCACCACCTTTACAGTGATCTATGAAAGAAGGGCACCTGCTGTCTACATACAGTCACCGAGCGGTGTAGTGTACGATCAGAGTCATATCACTGATAATACAGCTACAAAGACCATCACTTTAAGTATTCCTGGAACTGCAGAGGTAAGACAGCACTGCTGGAGTGTCAGTACTTTTGATGAGTCATTTAATATACTGTATGATTTAAAGACAAAATAGAGCAAATTCGGTGAATACTTGTAAATACCACATGCACCAGTTTATATTGGATAAAGCGTATGGGAACAGTAATGCATATGTGGCATACATGCAGTACTGTGCAAAAGTCAGGGTTCATGTATTTCCCCAACAAAACAGCCGTGGAGTACATGTTATTCATTTTTAGAATAAAAATAGAATAGAAACCCAAACAGATATATGATAGACTATCAGATAAACACTACCTAAAGCTTTCATCTTTGACAGACCTCGTGCTTCAGATCTGAAACAATCCACCAGTGTTTCCGTCCACTCCTTACCTGCAAGAGAAAACTCATGGGTCTACTATAGGTCTCAAGGAATGTGTAGCTGGGAAGAAGTTGTTACTGGAAAAAGGAAACAAATGGGAAAAAAAATGTTCATAAACCAATCCAGCTGCTGGGGTTCTCAAAAGTTCATGGCCACCCAGACCTCAACATGACTGAATGCGTTTGGGGTTATGTGGAATGTTAACCAATCAGAAATGGCAAGAAACAGGAATGAATGGCCAGTTTGACTGGGAATCAAATATGATATAATGATCTCTGACCTTTGCAAAGTACCATACATTTATATTAACATATAGGACCTATGACAGCAGTGAACTCTATCTGCTTTCTCTTGTGACAGAGTGGAGACTGGAAGTACAGCTTTCTCAACAGAGAATCATCTCCTCAAAGTATGAGCTTAACTGTAACAAGTCGGTCATTCAGTGACGATATCCCTCCCATCATGGTTGAGGCTAAAATGAGCCAGCTAACCAGTGATGGCAGTAAACTCATGGTAGTTCTTGCTAAGGTCAGTCAGAATTACCTTCCTGTGCTGGGGGCCAAAGTCATAGCCACCCTGGAGTCCGATACTGGACATTCAGTAGAAATAGAACTCGTGGATAAAGGAGCAGGTACAACCCTGGAATTTTGTTTACATGGTTTAAAATATGATCAAACATTACAGCATGTATTAATTATTTTATTATGAACCACATGAGATTGTGTTTCATATTTGATAATGAATATAATGGGTATGTATCTTTTACAGA
Source organism: Prochilodus magdalenae (assembly GCA_024036415.1). Taxonomy (NCBI): domain Eukaryota; kingdom Metazoa; phylum Chordata; class Actinopteri; order Characiformes; family Prochilodontidae; genus Prochilodus; species Prochilodus magdalenae. The sequence goes on along the minus strand of JAMWET010005344.1, from coordinate 122,731 downwards.
ACCTGATCATTTGAAAGATGACGGCACCTATTCTAAATATTTCACACGAGTAAACAATGGACGGTACAATCTGAAAGTGCAGGTGAAACACCAGAAGGTGGCCGTTAGTGGCTCACCCAGCAGACTCAGTGGTGCCCTGTATGTCCCTGGATATATTGTGGATGGTAAGGTGACTGTTGTTTTCGGGACATTCTGTGCTGTGGACCTTTTCCCTATTGCCTAAGCACAACACCCATGAGGCTACAGTGCTAAAACTGTTATAGCTAGTAAAGCATTATCTATAGAAACTACACTGAACAGCCATAACATTGTATCTACACTCCTTATCCATGAATACAGCTCCATCTACTACATAGGCATTACTACATTGTAGTTCTACATTACTGGCTGTTGTCCATCTGTTTCTGCATACTTTGATAGACCCCTTGCTTTCAGTGGTCAGGTCCCCCACAGGATCACCACAGAGCAGGCATTATGTATCTTTCTCAGTACTGCAGTGACACTAATGTGATGGTGGTATAGTAGTGTGTGTGGTGCTGGAGTGAGTGGATCAGTGCTGCTGGACACCTACTTCAGTGTCACTGCTAGGCAGAGAATCAACCCAACCCAAACTATGTAGCCGACAGCGTCCTGTGGTCTCTGACTGTACATCTACAAGGTGGACCACTAAGGTAGGAGTGTCTGATAGAGTGGACAGTGAGTGGATACAGTGTTTAAACACTCCAGCAGCACTGCTGAGTCTGATCCACTCACACCAGCACAACACACACTAACACACCACCACCAGTTCAGTGTCACTGCAGTGCTGAGAATGATCCACCACCCACATAATACTTGACTATTACAGAACAGGGTTAAAAGATGTTAATGTTATGGCTGATGGGTGTACATTATATTGGTTATTCAGATTGATGTGTCCCCTCAGATGTTTTTAGTCCATGAAATTATTTGACATACTCACAGCATGCACTCCACATGTGCTTATGAAATCTGCATAAAGAGTGGATTTGTTTTTTATTTCAGTTGGGTTCTTATTGATGCCTTACTGTACTCAAACCAATTCATTTAGAGAGGATACGTTCCGTTAATTGTTATGATACATGTTTCATCCAAGCTGACCTGTTCCTGAGTTACAAATCTCAAAATCAGAGAAGTAATATTGGGATTAAGCAGTAAAAGTTTGGGTTATATTTGGGTCATATTTTAAGATGGATTACTCAATAACGCTTTGATGCGTCTCACAGTACAGGTCCACTGGACGGTCATACAGAGTGTGGGCACTTATGGGTTTATGCCTGAGCTTGGCTAGTTGTCTTGGCAGATTTGTTAATCGGAATATGTTCAGTCTATCGGTACGCAACATGAAGACTGCCATTCGACTTTTCTTTGCAGGTGAAGTACAGCTAAACCCAGAGAAGCCCCCAGTACAGATGCAGGCGGCAGATGTAGGCAGCTTCACCAGAACAGCCACTGGAGAGAGCTTTGTGGTGAGTTTGCCACCAGGCGTACCCCCACCAAAATTTCCTCCCAGCAAGATCACAGACCTGAGTGCTGAGATCCAGGAGGACACCCTGCTTCTCAATTGGACGGCTCCTGGCGAGGACCTTGATCAGGGAACAGGTAAAACCACCAGAGTTCCACTTTAGCTTCTAACACTGCAGGCCTTAAAATTAAATTGAGTGAATAGAGTATAAGAACACATGTCTTCATGCTGTATATACGATTGCTGCTGCAATTTCTTTCTTTTGCTTTTTAAATATTTAATATGGCTCAGACTAGAATGGTTATAGATTAGGGATACCAGACTGAAAGCTTTGCAGAGCCCTAACCCTGAGGTTAAAGTAAGAACCTAGATGAGTGTATCGTGTGTAAACCAGATGTTTCTAATAGTTCTCTTTCTTTTTCTTTTAAGCCAAATCCTATGAAATCAGATGGAGTGAACGTTTGGAGATGCTGCAAAAGAACTTCAGTGATGCTAATCCAGTAAACACATCTGCACTCCAGCCACAAGAAGCAGGTTCTGATGAACAGTTCTCCTTCCTCCCTAATGTTACAATCCAAAATGGAACCACAGTGTTCTTGGCTGTTCGGTCAGAGGACAATCAGGCGCTGAAGTCTGAGATATCTAACGTCGTTCGTGTAACAAAGTTTGTTTCAAGTCCCCCACCTCAAGAAATTCCCAAACCAGGCCTGAACCTGGCCGCTATAGTGGTAACAGTCTGTGTTGTAACCATGGTGGCATTTCTCATAGCAGCTGTAATCAGATGTGTAATGAATCGAAGGAAAACTGGTAAGATAACTACAGATTCACTGGAAAATTACCGTTGCCAGTCAGATGAGCCGATTTAACCAAGCATTGCACCCAAAAGAGGCTAACAAATTAACACAGAGTCCATTTAGTTCATAAGTATATAAGATATATTAGCATACTAATATGCTGTTTTATTCAAGCATGTTCATCCATTATTAGAAAAATGGTCGCTTTTGAATAATAAAGCATTTCTTCCCAATTGAAGACATTTTGTACACACAGATGGCAGATTTTACTAAGAGACCAAACAAATGATGGTGTTATATTCTGTGTTGTTGCTTGTAACTTGAATAAAATTTTTGTGAAACAATATAAACTCTAACCAACCAAATCAAAACCAACATAAATAAACTCATTGACAAGAAAAATAAACCCTGGTAGACATACCCAACTTGGGTATATCTCAGGCAGTTATATAAATGATGCCAGGTGTGGTCCAGTTATGTGAAGGCACACACACAAACAGGCTCCTGGTATTGGCACCGATAGAGAGGATCATTTGATCAGGCGACAAACATAAGCAGCTCCCACAGTTTTCTTGTCCACAGTCCAGACACAGATGGCACCTTCATTACATACCCCTGTGGGTCTCTGCCTGGACCATTTTCAGGTGCTTAGCGGAAGGAAATTTGGTGTCATGGTGTGCAATACCATCATCCTGCCATTGATAGACAGCCACCATCGCCTTTGTTTGCAGTGATGTCATGATGAAGAATCCTGAACTGCATCGGACTGGACCTGTATCGTCTTAAGCAATTAATTCAGCTTCTCTTTGGGATCCGATGACATTCAGGTTCGAGTATGGAGGTCTTTAATTCTGCCTTTATGGTGGAGTGGCACACTGCCCCAACTGCTGGCATGGTGATGCGTCACCCCTAGGAGTGATACATTTACATTTACAGCATTTAGCTGACGCTCTTTTCCAGAGCAACTTACAAGGTTAATGATTACAGGTAGGCCAACTTAGTGTTAGGAGTCTTGTCCAAGGACTCTTATTGGTGTAGCTCAGCATAGTCACCCAAACTGGGATTCGAACCCCATTCTCCCACACGTAGAGGTGGCACCCTGAGTAGTGGTGTTACCCAGTCAGTTACCCACTGAGCTACCCCAACCACATACGAGGGACAGTAACAGCTCAGTGGTGTGTGCAAGACATTCTCTGGCCAAATGTGTTGCCTCTCATGGCAGGGCTTTCAACTGCCATTTTTCAGAGGGATAATGCTCATCTACACGGCAAGGGTCTTCCAGGAATGTCTCTACATGATTGCAGCATCTTTTTGTCCTTGCCTGGTCACCAGATTTATCACATGTTGAGCATTTACGGGACCAGCTGGGACACCAGGTTCGACATCCTACCACTGTCCAGCTGTAACATCTGTGGCACATAGGACACTTGCATGCCTGTATGCCCAATGATATCCGCCTGCCCAACCATATTTCATCTTGTGTCCAGGTTAGAGGTGGCCCAACAAGGTATTAGAGCCTACTTTCAATTGTGCAGTTTTCCTTGATAAACTAACCCTTTCACTCCAATACTGTACTCAATTACATACAGTATATCATCCTAACATTCACAGTTTTATTTGTATTAAGTTTTACTTGGGTGTATGTTTTTAGTCAATGAGCATAATTTTATATAAGCAAATAAGAATGAACAGTTGTAGTTTAAAGGAACCACAAAATGTGCAAAAATGATTATGCAAATTGTAATAATACAAGCAGGAAGGAAAAATCTGCCATCAGTGTTTCAAAATTAAGACAAAGAAAGATGAAGAAAGTGTTCTGTTCAACTGTGTTCAATTCTTAAATATATTTAGCATGTGTAGCCAATCAATATTTAGTAGCAATATTGCATATTACTACAAAGGGTGTCCTTAGCAACCTTCAGACTCAAATATTACAAAGTAAGATTCACTGCAATGGCTGTTTTTATTCGCCATCAATGCCCTGATTAAACTTGTGCCTACATTATGTATATTTAGCTTCCACAAGCATTTCTGCCCAACTACCTAATGCCATTTTGATCTTCTGCCCTAAACATCCTATATCTGATGAAGAATCATAAACCATACTGTGTGTATCTGTAATATCTTTTTATTGTGATGATGATGAGGTTGTTAAATGCATATCTTATGCACCATGTTTTGTATTTCTGCTTCTTGATGGACTAGATGTGTTTGTATTTCTGCTTTTTAGTTTTAGCCTTCATTATCATTACTGGTCTGATCACTGTTGTTCAAGACAGTTCATAATGCACTCTGTAGTGTCTTTTCTTGCTTGCACAGAAGGGTAGAGTCAGGAGACCGAAGGCTGGAGATGCTGGAGTACTTTAATTCATGGTAATCGCAGTTCTCTACTGGACAGCTCCTGTCCACAGACAGTTCAATCCAATCTAAAGACAGGACCATGTCACACAGGTTTTAGACCCTGTTTCCCTTAGAGTACAAAGAGGATGTGTCAGCTGTCCATGAAGTTGTGTTTGACCTGTGACCTGCAGAACCCTGATAGCAACATTCTCATAAATGCATAAAGTTCTGTTCTGGTAATGCAGCTGTTCCCCACATGGTAAACGTATACACACTCATTTACAAAACACTGATATCCAGCAGCTTACAGATTATATATACTGTATGAAAATACAGCATGCGACCTCATTCCAAGTGTTCAGTATGTCTTACATTTTTATGCTCAGATATTCTAGCTCTATATCTCTATAACTTGTATGTGTTCATACAGAACTCGCGACTTTGTATTGTCTGCTCGTTTAATTTTGATCTTGTCATACACACAACAAATATGGCAGCTGGTAGGATAGATGCTTACCAGATCTGAGACCAACTCAAACACTGTTTTCCGAGTGATCCTGTATTCGTTCAGAAAAGGTTTTATATGTTGTTCCTTCTAGAAGTTACCTCTTGTGAAAAGTAAAAATAGTCTGAAGTTTGAGAAGTTCAGTGTGCAGTAATCTGGACATTTAGACTGAGTTTGGTAAGTGATGCTTTAATCAGCATTGGATGCATTGCACAATGTGATTTTTTGAAATGTTTATTTTGTTAAAAGTAGAGTCATATTTGCTTGATAGAAGATAATGTAAATATTGTTATTATTGTTTGTATTGTGATATTAATGGTTTTCACAGTCTAGAGTATTGTTAATTATGTGAAATATGCAAGCTATGTTTATTATGATTGGGGTAACAGGTCCAAAATCAGAACCTCATTTCCAGCTTTTTACAAATGTTATTTCTGAAATACAGAACTGGTATTTTTGTCTACAAAACTGGTCTACTGAATACAGTGTATGTAACATACTTAAGGCTAACTATAAATGTGTGCAAAATGTATTTTTGGCTTTTGTAATGTGTTTTTTCTTCATGGACCTTGATTGTTATTAAAATTAGTGAAATCAGGTTAAAATCATAATTATGATTACATGCATTTTTATTTTAGAGGCAGTTTGTGCAGAAGTCTAGGTAGATGCAAGAGTCTGGAAATGTTTTCATGCTACTGTGCATACAGTAAACACAAGTTCAGGATTGGTGTTTTAAAAATATAATTATACACCTTAGTTAAAATGTACTGAACATTATATATCATGTTTCCCAGTAAACAACAATAGAGGAAAGAAAGAAAACAGAATATAAACTTTTGCAAGGCATTCATTCTATGAGAGTTCATGTTTTTTATAGATTTGGATGGTCAATATGTTTATTTTGTATTTAAAATATAGCAGACAATAGACAAACTATGGCAAATCAAAGTCATCAACTGCCACTCAAACCACATATCCTAGACCAAATAGCATATTAAAATACTGTACAGCCAAATATACCATTAATATTTTGAACATACTGTTCACAAATTGGTTTTTAGTGGGGTGTGAATCCAATTAAAATCCCAGGTCTCTGGGGTCCATGTCCCATGCTACTCAGGTGTGATTTCCTGGGATTGTGAATCCAAAAGTCTTGAGCCTCATTTTGAGGCATGTCCAGTTAAATTATGAGCTCCTGGCATGTGAAAGCAAGTCTGAAGTCTTTAGTAGAATATGTATACAGCACAACACATACTAACTTAGCACAATAGCTAAAACTTAAGTAAGTATAAGTAAGCTCAAGGAGTTTAAGGAATGTGACCTAGCATACGATTTAGCATACATGCTATCCAAACTACATGACACAAAATTGTTTTGACCCCTGATTGTTTTGGTCTCTTTCTTTTAAACACCACTTCCCAGACAGCATATGGATATAGGCCACATCAGGCAAAGCACTGCTGGCTCTGCATGCTATCCAAAGCTGGCCAAAGCAGATTGGGTCCACTTCTGGCTGCATGTGAGTGTGGTCCTAACCTGGTGCCTATGTGACCCGTGTCTTGCAACCGGGAGTAGTCCGCCCAAGTGCCATCAAACCATGCAGCAAGTGGGCCAGATCTGGGCCAGAACAATTTTGATATCTGGGTTTTATATTGTGTAGCAGTTTGCCCAGGTTCCTTGTTTGAAGCTGTATTATCAGTTTTGATGTGGCCAATGTTGGAAACCAGCTTAAGGCTTTATTAAATAGGTCACAAGGTTCTTCAGATAGTATGTGCCCCCTGCCACTTCATGTCTCAAAATCTTGGGGAGCTGTGACCCTGTCTTAGTAGGTCTTTACTGTTGTATATAAACTGTATATAAATTAGATCATTATTTCTGCCGTCCGCTTCTGGCACCGGTACAGGTAGCACTTGCTGGTACATAGCTTGAGACACAGTTGGTGTTGCATCATACTTCTTGTTTTCACTGTTTGCAGACATACACTCTGAGATCCATCTTTCTTCTCCTTTTTTCATTTTTGCAACCCAGAGAGATACTATCACTGGTGATCACACAAATAAGACTGACCTTGTCACTCATGTCATTGTGGTATAGTAACTCATGTCATCAGATATAATACAGTAGGGATGACTTACAAAAGTTAGTGACAGACAGTATAATTTGCCTGGCCCAAATTTGTCCCACGTTCCTCATTCTCATCTTTGCCCATGTGCCAGATGGGTTGACGCCACTTGGATGGACCCATTCCGGTAGCAAGATGTGGACCACGTATGCAACATATTAGAGCTGGCCGCAGCCAATGTAGGCACCTCTGCTGTACCTGTGCCAGAAGTGGATCAGATCAGTTTCGACAGGGGTAGCCCAAATGCGTGTTGTAAATATGTGGGTCACCTTTGACTCACAGTGCACAGTGGGCCAGCAGGGCCATATCTTTGCCAGATGCACCCATATCCACTTACTATCTGGGGCAGCATTTTACTACAGTGATCTCAGACCTGGCACATCAGTTTTAAAGTGAGTCTGTGCTGTAGAGGCATTTGCTCCCATCCAAAGTCAAAAATGTCATTGAGTGTTTTCTGTGAATCTGCTATTTAGTTCTAGATCAATAAGAGCAGTGTGGATTATGTATGTGTGTATGTAGTTCTAGATAATAAGAGCAGTGTGGATTGTATGTGTGTATGTAGTTCTAGATAAATAAGAGCTGTGTGGATTGTGTAGGTAGTTTTAGATAAATAAGAGCAGTGTGGATTGTATGTGTGTTAGTAGTTCTAGATAATAAGAGCAGTGTGGATTGTATGTGTGTATGTAGTTCTAGATAAACAAGAGCAGTGTGGATTGTATGTGTGTATGTAGTTCTAGATAAATAAGAGCAGTGTGGATTGTGTATGTAGTTCTAGATAAATCAGAGCAGTGTGGATTGTGTATGTGTTAGTAGTTCTAGATAAATAAGAGCAGTGTGGATTGTGTATGTAGTTCTAGATCAATAAGAGCAGTGTGGATTGTATGTGTGTATGTAGTTCTAGATAAATAAGAGCCGTGTGGATTGTGTATGTAGTTCTAGATAAATAAGAGCCGTGTGGATTGTGTATGTAGTTTTAGATAAATAAGAGCCGTGTGGATTGTGTATGTAGTTCTAGATAAATAAGAGCAGTGTGGATTGTGTATGTAGTTCTAGATAAATAAGAGCCGTGTGGATTGTGTATGTAGTTTTAGATAAATAAGAGCAGTGTGGCTTGTGTATGTGTTAGCAGTTCTAGATAAATAAGAGCAGTGTGGCTTGTGTATGTGTTAGTAGTTCTAGATAAATAAGAGCAGTGTGGCTTGTGTATGTGTTAGTAGTTTTAGATAAATAAGAGCTGTGTGGATTGGTTGTGTTTATATAGTTGTATATAAATAAGAGCAGTGTGGATTATTTATGTGTTAGTAGTTCTAGATAAATAAGAGCAGTGTGGATTGGTTGTGTTTATATAGTTGTATATAAATAAGAGCAGTGTGGATTATTTATGTGTTAGTAGTTCTAGATAAATAAGAGCAGTGTTGATTGTGTATGTGTTAGTAGTTTTAGATAAATAAGAGCAGTGTGGATTGTGTATGTAGTTCTAGATAAATAAGAGCAGTGTGGATTGCGTATGTAGTTTTAGATAAATAAGAGCCATGTGGCTTGTGTATGTGTTAGTAGTTTTAGATAAATAAGAGCTGTCTGGATTGGTTGTGTTTATATAGTTGTATATAAATAAGAGCAGTGTGGATTATTTATGTGTTAGTAGTTCTAGATAAATAAGAGCAGTGTTGATTGTGTATGTGTTAGTAGTTCTAGATAAATAAGAGCAGTGTGGATTGTTCATGTGTTAGTGATTTTAGAACTTGTAGGACTGCAAAGCCATCACAGTTCTGTCCCGGATAGTGAGTGCTGGAAAGGATGGGGGGCTTCTGCTGAGGTCCGCTGTTACCTCTATTCTGACTTGTGCTGTTGTGTTGGGAGCATCCTTTGTAAGCGAAGTTTGCCTCAGAGATCAAAACTAATTAGAGCAGCTGGAAGAGTTCCAGTGGGGTTGGAGCGCACTTTAATGTGGGCAGCAGTGGATAGAAGAAGGCCACACCAGACACTAAGAGAGTGAACCAACAAATTGTCTGACATGCACGCAGTGACACAACAATCATGACTGTGAACATTGCGAGCAGTGATGTCCTCCATGAGTCATCCTGTTGTGCCAGCATCATTGGCAGACGGCTGCATGACACAGGACTACATGCAATTTACAAAGCACTTTTACTAGAAACGCTGAAAGGTGCTTTGTAAAAGTGTTAAAGCAAGTATATTAGTACATGCCAATATAGACCAATAAATTTGTGTATGCTCAGAGTAAAGCAAGTATTTTCAAGTATAGTGATCAGAGTCCAGAGGTTTTGACTTTTATTATTTATAATGTTTATATTGTTCTGTTCTTATTTTTTATATTTACCTTGGTATCCCTTTGCTGCTGTAACACTGTAAATGTCCCCACTGTGGGACTAATAAAGGATTATCTTATCTTATCTAATGTTTAATATATTTCTGATAAGTACATGAAAATTGTCTTATTTGTAGTTTAAAAGAAGTACGTGGTTTAATAAAAGAGAAAGAGACAAAGCGATCACAGAACGCCCCGACTATAGATCCTTTGTTGCTTGCTTTCACTGCATAGGTGCTGACTTAACTTTTGTACCTCTGAGAAATAATATAATTTTAATAGCACATAAGCATCTAACAAGTCTAGTTAATCTGACTGTGACTCATGCCATCAGACAGAACAAGAACCAAAGGGAATGAGAGAGGCTGAGAATTTATCATACGAAAGTCTTATTTATAAAAGTTAAGTTGCTCCTGCTCTTACAAAGCTTATAGACAGATAAGTACACTGATCAGCTGTTAAAACCACCTCAGTGTATCTACACTCTTTATGCATTTTATCACTCGGATTTAGTTATAGACTGTAGTCCATCTGGTTCTCTGTGTTTATTTACCTATTTATCTTTATGACCCTGTTCTTCAATTGTGGGGACCCCCACAGAGCAGTTATTATGTGGGTGGTGGATTGTTCTGATAGTGTCTGATAGAGTGGACAGTGAGTGGACTGCTGTGTCTGATCCACTCACACCAGCACCCTGTCAGTGTTACTGCAGGGCTTAAAATGATCCACCACTCACATATGACCTGCTCTCTGGTGGTCCTGTGGGGGGTCCTGACCACTGATGAAAGGGTGAAAGAGGGTAATGGAGTACACAGAGAAATGGATGGACTACAGTCTGTAAGTGTAGATCTATAAAGTACTTCTATATGGTAAGTGGAGCTGATTAAACAGACAGTGAGTGTAAATACAAGGTGGTGGGTTTAATGTTATGGCTGGTGGGTGTTTATGACTATAGTAAATTTGTTATGGGGTTTACAGAGAGTAAACCTGATTTTTGACCACTGTTAGCCACATACCATATACAGAATGTGAGTGCTTGAGATGAAAGTAGTGCTGCATCTATGCTGCGTAGCGTTGAGCTCAAGCCTTCTTCTCCTTTTTGATTTTGCAACCTCTGAAAGATGCCATCTCACATCATTAACCTAACTGAAATTAAATAAACCCTATCACGGTAGTTATGCCATCAGACTGACAATGCCCTTATATAAACCAGGCTAATTTTGCTCCTGCTTCCTTCACAACACTTTCTCTAGATTTAAACAAACATTAATTCAGTCTTTAACTTGGGGCTCTGGATGCTCTATATAAAAATATATAATATATGTTTAATGGTAAAATAACAACACAATGCTAAATATATCAAAATTAGATTTGTTTAAGAACTCTATTTCTGCATTTAATATATTTCCATACAAATACAGCTCATTAATTTTCTACACAGTGGTGTTTAACATTATAAAATAAACATACATTTATATTTAAAATTGATTAAAATTATATATTAAAATTATATTAATATATTTTTAATAATTTTTTACAAACTTTATTTAACTGACAAAAGAAATTAATTTTAATGTTTTGGTTGATGGTATTTTGCAAATATGGATCAATTTTGAATTTGATGCATGACTGCAACACACACAAAATAAGAGTAAAAGGTTTATAGAATATTAAAGTCACACCATTTTTACAACCTTCTCACAATAAGCAGCTGAACTGGTAAAGGTGAGGGTATCATGTCTGGGCAGACAAGGCTCAGTCTGCAAGAAGGGCCTGTGGGTCAGCATCTTTGTGCCAAACTTCCTGAGCGAACAGTCAAACAGCGTAAAAAAGAACATTTCTCAATGCAAGATTGCAATGAATGCAGGTCTTGTGAAAAAAATCAGGAAGTCTGGAGAAACCTCAAAGGCCGGAGGTCATACAGCGAGGTCATACAGCGAGGCCATACAGGGGAAACGCTACCTAACAGACTTGGTAAAACTGTAAATAAGTTGTTGGTGTTATGATCTGCAGCAGTGTTGGGTGTGATATTCTGTGTTGGGCTGTGAGTCAGTAGCAGCTTCTGCATTTAACTATCCTCTAGTAGAGTCAGTTTGATGTTCAAGCCCATTGTCCTGCTGCTGCCTCTACTGATTTTCAGCCCTGACCGTTTTTTCCTTAGTGGCTGCAATCAGTCCATGATTTGAGGAAGCCTCAAATCAGGATGCTACCTCCATCACAGCACGTTTACTGTTGGTATGCATTGCCGTTTATCTCATCACATAGGTGTGTAGTTTTAGGAACCTCTCTGTAAAATGTCTTTCACATAGAATCTGCATTTAACTATCCTCTAGTAGAGTCAGTTGGATGTTTAAGCTCATTGTCCTGCTGCAGCCTCTACTAAGTTTCAGCCCCGATATGATCCTTTAGGATACCCTGATACCCTGATACCCTTATTTCCTTAGTGTCTGCAATCTGTCCATGACCTGAGGCAGGAAGGAAGGCTGAAATCAGGATGCTCCCTCCACCACACTTCATCATTGGCACATTTCCTGTTGGTATACAGTGCAGTTTATCCCATCACGTAGGTGTGTAGTTTTAAGAGCCTCTCCGTAGAATGTCTTCCAGTTCATAGCAGGCGGTGCTCACCGAGTTCAGAAATCAACTGTTCCTGTTCTTTGCTGTATATAGAGCAGTGTACAGGATTACCTATTTTCATACCATGTTCTTTGAGTCATTCATTTCTGATTCTCAGTGCCTGTGTTAAGCTTTAAACCTTGTCACACCCGTACACTAGTAGATAGCAGAATGAATTAATGCACCATCAGTCCATGGTTACTTTTCAGTACAGGCAATATTTCCAGTTACAAACTCTGTGTGACTCTATGTTTGAACAAATACAGTCTTTTCTACACACCCTCCTCCCCCTTAAGATGCAACAGGATGGATTTCAGCAATGCCATTTCAATGTCCATCGGTAATTTCCTCCATATGACTCTTTAGACAAAAGGGTGGTGCCTTACGATATAAGAGTGATGCTATGGGCTTCACATTTCAGTTCTGCAGTCATGGCCAAAGTGGTTGCTGTGGTGGTGGTGTTGCTGCTCCTCCTGGATGCACTGGGACCAGTTACAGGAATCAGACTGGATGGAAACGGATACACTGATATTCTCATAGCCATCAACCCAGCTGTGCCTGAAAATGCAAACCTTATCAATCAAATCAAGGTATTTATTCATACGTATTTTAATTGTATTAAACATTTCAGTAGTTGAGTTCTTCAGTTGTTGAGTTGAGTTCATTTTACATTTCTTCACCAGTTTAAGATACACTTAACTTTTACACTTTGTGTTTTTTTCCATTTAAGTACTTTTAGATTAGTTTTAGTCTTGGAAGTATAAATTATTAGATCTGCACCTAGAAAAACAAACTCAGTCAGTAACTTACATTTACACTTTACCTGTCTGCAATTAACATCACCAGAATAAATCAGACATGTGCTTTTATAGAATTAATATTAATAATTATCACTAGGAAGAGCAGTTTTATATTGTGACAGTCTGAACGAAACTTTGTTGTACAACATTTCTTTTGGAGTAACTTCCATCCATGTATATAACTTAAAATGTGTTCTTGCATGAATGTCCATTATTATTATTATGTCATGCCTTTTAATGCTTTTTATCGGCTCCACTTACCACTTAGGTGCACCTTGCAGTTCTACAGTTACAGACTGTAGTCCATCTGTTTCTCCATCAGCAGCACTTGCACTGCTGTCTCTGATCCACTCACACCAGCACAACACACACTAACACACCACCACCACCATGTCAGTGTCAGTGTTCAGTGCCTAGAATGATCCACCACCCACATAATTCCTGTTCTGTGGGGGTCCTGACCATATGCAGAGAAACAGATGGACTAAAGTCTGTAGTTGTAGAACTGTTAGGTGTACCTGTGTGGTAATTCATAAAATGAATGAAGTAGATACAGTGTGTAAATACATTGAGGTGGTAATAAGGTTATGCCTGATCGGTGTATGTGTGTATATACATATATATATATATATATATATATATATATATATATATATATATATATATATATATATATATATATATATATATATACAGAGAGAGCGCTAGGTAGACAGATAGATATTATATGTTTATATATTCAAGAATAAAATGTTTTCTGATAGGTATGCCTTGTATACCAATCGTTTTTGACACACCTGATGGAATGTGTATTTCATAATCTGTACATATTTTGTGCCTAGATGTTTAATTCTAAGATAAATATTTGCGACGTTTATGCATAAACTACACATATATTACATTATATACATAGACAGATTCATTTCAAAATGAATAGCCTTTATTTAGTAGTTCTCAGGTAGCCAACAGGTGCTTAGCATACATAGCATTCCACTGGAAAAGTAACTTCAGTGAACTTTTCATGAGGCTGCATTAAGGGGGACAGGAAGGGACTAGTTTAATCTAAGCTATAACTGTAATATAAGATATGATAAGATATAAGAGTGCTGTTTCATAGTGTTGATGTTGATGTCTTCACTGTTATTAAAATGAGTGAAAAATAATACTGTATAAAGAAACATGCTTTGAATAGGTGTCTCAAAGTTTATATATATATATATATAAAGTATGTTGTGAGATGGAGCTTTTATTGCACATTTAATAAATTGCGACACAAAGGGTTGTTGAGTATTACACTAAAGGGAAGAAGTTGAAACAGCTGATGAGTAACATCCTCCTTTCCTTTGACAACGGCTTCAGGTGTGTCACCTCTTAGTCTCTTCATCTACTCAAACAATTTATCATTTTACCCAATTAATTGCTGCACCAGTAGTCAAAGTGACATAAGCTTCTTTCTTTTTCTTCTTTTTACTCCTCATTTACTTGAGGGCTTTGTGATACCTAGATGAAATAAAGAAACAAGAAATGAAGGAAAACTCTTCGGAAAGCGTCCATAGCACTGAATGAGTTCTTTTTCCTTCCACATGCTCAAAATGAGTGTGTCAGAACCTCAGAATTGCGCAGCTGTTATTGCCAGGGCTTCCCAAACTTTTGCAACTCACTACTTACACAAGTGGGCCAAAAGAAGATATAACCCCCCCTTGATATTGCAAAAGTTGAGCACGTCTAACACAACAGTCAATGGATCTTATTTCAGATATTTACATCAAGGATGTATGACGTTTTAACATCATATTGGACTTCAATTTGAATCATATTTAGCTGTCTGTATTGGTTATATCAGTTGCCCATTTCGTCAGACCCACCACTGAGCTCAATGTAAATAATTCTTTCTTTTTTTTTTAAATAATGATAAAATTAGCATTTTTTAAAATTTACCCACAATTATTGGTTTGGCTAAATATCCCTATAAATGAACTGAAATGTAACTGACAGTCCCCTAGTAGTATCACAAAGCCCACCTTGGGGTGGCAGGATACAGAGGGGGAAAACCACTGGTCTAAACATAGGCCCTATTGCCAGGAGATTGGAGGAATTACAAGTGGTAGTGGTTGCTATCTTCCCCCTATGAAATGGGACAATCTTTCAAAGTGGAACTTAGCTTTTTAATCACTGGATTCATGATTAAATTTCTCATTCCACCTTAAATGGTGTAGCAACCTCAGGTACCAGAACTGCTGCACCATTTAAGGTGGAACAGGAAATTTTGCTAGGTAGCGACCGAGACATCATCGCATTACTAGCAATTTTTACGCATGTTATGACGAAAATCACCATTAAACGCTATTACAGTGGATATCTGATTACACAATGGCTTTTTAACAGAGAAAATACTTAAATTTTTGCGTCCCTTCGGTCGTTTGTGCAGCCATCTTGCTGATGATTTGCAGAACATTGTGGGAATTTTCTCATAACACTCCGTTTGGAATCTCAGTTTGATGGACCATGTAGCCCTAATGCTTCCCCTACTCTTCCGTCTCAACAACAGTCAGGACAACCCTACTCCTAGACGGCAATGTACAAGACAGAGGGCTAAGTGTTAGGGGTAAAGGGGGAAAATGGGAATGGGCCCTGGATTAGCAGCAGTTTCACTGCTAAACCTAGCTAGTACATCAACTGTAGAGTTATAATAATCATTTTAAAAAAAATTACTAATGAAAGGTCACCTGAAGGTTGTCAAACAAGGAGAGTAGAACCGCAGTGATTTTAATGTTATCTGAGGCTTACTGCAGGGTGCTGATCCTGACACTTTTGGTTTTGCTATTTAATTTATTTCCCTCCAGGCAATGATTACTAGTGGATCGGAATATCTGCTGAAGGCTTTAGACAATAAAGTGTTCATCAAGGAGGTGAAAATACTTGTCCCACCAAACTGGAGCGGATCGTACCAGAGAGCAAGGACGGAAACCTATGACAAGGTATAAAATGCTGTCAGTTTTCCGTGCTGAATGGAATTGTTAAGAGAAAGAGTAGAAAATTAATTCCAGACAGATTTAACTGACTTGGTTCTAAAATGATAAAAATCATTGCTGTCTGATTAAAAACATGTATCTCCATTTTTTGTTGATTTTTATTTTTATGCATCACTGGAACACAGCAGTATATAAAGAACAAAAACATATATAGCACAGCAAATGACTAAATATTAGATTTTGTCACTACTAAAACAATCATATACCTATTACTATTCAAAGTTTTAGTAGTGACCGATGTAGTAATGATAATTTTAGCTGATTTTGACTGATCATTTTTAAATTTGCTAGCAAACACCGCTTTACATGTATAAAGTCGCTGTATAAACGCTGTCTTTGTACAGGAAGTTGTTTTGGCAAAAAACAATGTCCTCATATGAGGCCAAAGGGTCAACGTTTTAAACAGCATCATGGTGCAGAGAAGCAGAAATGTAATGTCCTCATATGAGGACGCACGGGTCACAGGAGGTTAAAACACCTAAACGTTATCAGAAATTTGGTGTTTGGATGATGTAGCTATGCTAATTTTAGCTAATTTCTAGCTGATCATTTGTAGCTGATTTTGTACATGGCTAGCAAACACAGCTGTGCACGCATATCCTAATAATTCTTGTTAAATCACAAATATGTTATCACAAAATATACAGCTTGATAGTGACAATTTTTAATATTACTGATTCTAAGAGCGCACCTACAACAGAAGCGTGAGATGTAACAGCGTAGCATGTGATCGTCAGAAAGCTTGTCAAATAAAACCAAAAAGTGGTCCCATCAAAAACACCATGAGGCATTCAAACTTATAAAAGTCTGAATAAATATAACACTGTTTGGCATATTTAGTTTAACTAATATGGTAGAAATCGTTAGTGGTTGTGGAGGGAGCACATGGTAGAGTTTTTGCTAAATAATTACTAGCTCATCCCTACAAAAATGTGGTTTATTAGCCCTCTGACAGTTTTTGGAAAATTTCAGCATCACCCCAGGTACTTGTAATAGCAGTTCTTTAAACTGGACAGCCTAAACATACACAAATGTAAACCTTATTCATGCAGTTATCTAATCAACTAACTGTAACAGCTTTAGGTAATAGCTTCACTTAATCAACTGCTAAAGCAACATGCCAGACGGCTCGGCGTGGAGTTGTAGATGTTTCTAATGGTGTCCTGTGATAATCCATCCCATGCAGCGTGAATATCCTCACACAGGAACCTCTACAACTCCATGCTGAGACGTCTGGCATGTTCCGTTAGCAAACATGGTGGCTCCACATCATACTAAGAGACAGACTTCTGTATGTGTAGCTCAATAAATATTGATCATATTAGTCTAAATTTATCATCATTTATTGTTCCTGGTGACCTTTATCTTCTTTCCCAATAGCACTGCCATCCCACAATTTCTTCTGGGTCCAGCTATTCTTTTGATGATGAGTGTATACAATGTTTAACCTTGAATATTGGCTACTCCTGCAGCTTGTAAAATCACCTTAAAATACAAAACTGCTTTCCAATTACAGGCAAACATAATCATTGATCAGCCACACCCAGCACATGGTAATGACCCGTACACTAAGCAGATGAAAGGTTGTGGAGAGGAGAGCGAGTACATTCACTTCACCCCAGACTTCCTCTTACATGATGAGCTCCTTAAGGCATATGGGCCCAGAGGTAAGAGCTAAGATATGAATTAGGGTTGTTTCATTAGATCAGCAGTGATCAACATGTTAACAAGAAAGCAGTCACATGACCCATAACCTCTTCTGCTCATAAATATGCTTCATTTTCAGGAAAGGTATTTGTACATGAATGGGCTCACCTCAGATGGGGCGTGTTTGATGAATATAATGAGAACGAGCCGTTTTACTTTTCCTCTAACCAGCGGATCCAACCTACAAGGTCGTATTAGTTTTCTAGTACCTCTTTTCCACCAACAAAGTGCCAGTGCTTGTGCCTGTGCTGGTTCCCAGGCTCTACTGAACCCGTTAGGAACCAGCCTTGGTTTGAGAGCTGAGCAATTACCTATCTGCTGGTGGGCGGTCCTTAAGTCCATAAGCAGAAATCAGCAGACAACGCATAAAAACAACATGGCGGAACATGATCTTCAACTGCAAACTTTACTTCCTGCTTTGAGGGCACATATCTTACCATCCAGAATCAACTCTTTCAGCATCTGTGCTCAGCCCAGAGGGGTCGCCATAGACAGCGATTATGTGTACTATCATATAGTAGCACACGTGTGTCGTAGCTATGTATAACGTTTCCCACATTACAGATCTCCTGCACTTAGTAAATTATGGAGGACCGGATCTGCCAAAATTTTTAATAAATAAATAAATAAATAAATAAAAGACTAAATAAAATTAACATTTAAATAAAAATAACTAGAATTTGTATATATTGCTTGCTTTGATTTTATTTATACGCTTATTTCCTTTTCTTGCATTTATATAGTCCTCATTTTATTTATTCTTGTACTGTTTATTAATGTTTTATTAATGTCTCCCTTCATTTTATATATATTTTCTGCATATATTATTTAAACATGGTAATTTTTAAATCTATTTATTTAATACATATTATTTTTACATAAAATATCATTTAATTATACATTTAAAAAAAAAAATTATTATTTATTAATTTATTTTTGTTTTTCTTCTTCCATATGAAAATAAAGAGGCGTGTTTTTCATGTTCAGGCTTAGCAATCAAGTGCAGAACGACAGGAGTTGATTTCAAGCAGAGCTATGTAGATTGGCTATGCTTTTGGGCGAAAGACTCCGAGAGGCTAAATGTCGGGGCGCAGGTCGGTGTCGGATCTGCTCAGAGAGGCAGCTTCCAGGTGTTGCATGATCTGAATTTAGCAGGGTGAGACGATGAACTACCTCCTCCAAATTTGTGAACACTATGGGGTCGATCTCTGTATCAGAAGATGTAGCAAAATGAAACAAACTGTCAGCCACAGCCTCCACCCGAAAGAGTAAATAATCTGCACCTGCATTTTCAGCAGGGTCAGCTAAGAGTCACAGGTCTCTTGCTACCTGTTGCCTGTAAGCAGACATTAGTGCACTGTGGTGTTCATAGTTACTGCTGATGGAGCAAGACATGTACAATCGATCTACGGAATCTGATGTCGATCAACCAATAGGAATATTAAGACACACTGACGTCATTGATTGACAGCCCCTTTATTACCATAAGGGTAAGGAAAAACAAAAAATAAATAAATAAATGAATTTATTAATAAATAATTAGGTAAATACATTCATTTAAAATAAAAATGTTCATTAAGTAACACAAATAACAAAATAAATACACATTACACATTTATTTAAGTTTTTTATTTATGGATATACTTATTTCTATGCTTATTTATTTATTTTTAGATTTACCATCATTATTTCATTACCACAAGTACTAGTGTTTTATTTTTTTATTTTTTTATTTTGGCAGATTCGGTCCTCCATAGTAAATGGCCTGTTTTAAATTGTTCACATTTTATTCAGTAGAAGACGGATGCCTCTTCTTCACGGCGCTCATCCATGAGCACACCACCATTGGTTTATGATTGTTCCTGATTGAGTTCAGCTTAGTCCAGTACATCGTGCAACATCACGCGCCTTGCTGCTTGCGTAATGGGTTCCACGGTTCCAGACAGCTTCAACTGTTTTTGGCACCGGCACCATGTTGGTGGAAAAGGGATATAAGTGGCAATTTCTAAGTACATAAATATGCACAACATCAAACTTCAGTAGACTTATTCATGTCTTTTTTTCTATTTGTTCGTCTCAGATGTAGCAAGGATTTGTCTGGCCAGTGGTTTGAAATGATTGGTGGAAAACCTAAGCTTTGCAGTTATGAGGACACTGGACTGCCCAACAAGGATTGTCAGTTCTTTCCAGACAAAGACCAACAAACAAATGCCTCAATAATGTACTTGCAAAGCATAGACTCTGTGAGTTGAAAGTATAAATGGAGTAAATTAAGTTGAGATGTTTCAGGAATATGGACAGTCGGGTCACATTAGTATGACCATATCCAGATTAATATCTAGAATCACTGCTGTGTGCAGCATGGACAGCAGCTAGACAGGCTGAAAGGTCCTGGTGAGTTATCACAGGTATCTGGAGCCATGCAGACTGAAGTGCATCCCACAGCTGCTGAAGGGTGCATGGGGAGAATCCATAGAGGGAACACAATGATCAGCATGGTCCCACAGATGCTCAGTTGTGTTAAAATCTGGGGAATTAGGGGACCAGTAGTACTTGGAGGTCTTAGTCATGCTGTTCCAACCAATGTAAGACATTTCTACCCTTGTGACATGTTGCATTGTCTTGCTGGAAGATCCCCCTCGCCCCAGGGAAGACAATCAGCATGTGTGGGTGCACTTGATCTGCATGGAAGGATTCATTCACAATCGACCCAGTGAATAACACAAAAAGTGACTTTCTATGTAAGCTACATGCTGCCTCCTCTAAAGTAGGTCATAATAATGTGACTCGACTGTGTATCCCAGTCATTATTACTTGATGCCCATCTAGAGAACAGCCTAACACAGTAACTCCTTCTCTAGGTGACAACATTTTGTCATGAAGATGAACACAACGTTGAAGCCCCAAACATGCAGAACCAGAAGTGTAACAGCAAGGCTACACGTACCGTGATTTTCCAAGATTCTGTAGACAAAAACGCCTTTCAGATTTTAAAGCCTCTGCAGTCCCCACCACCAGCCCCAACATTCAAGTTGGTCCAGAGAAGAGGTCAGGTCATCTGCCTCATCCTTGATGTCTCTGGAAGCATGTCGGTATGGCACAATGCATGAAAACACACTTATGCAGGAGAAAATATTAAGTTGGTATTAAAATCAGTTACATAATTTCTGTTCTACATCAGTGAAAACTGCCTGCCCAAGTTTAATACATGACCTAGTGTGAAACTGTCGCAAGTAAACTGACTTATTTCCTTCCAAAAAGGGTATGCAACATACTTTTTAATATAATATATAAAAATTAATCATAATTTATGTTTATTAGAGTATATTTTAATGTCAGTGCATCTCAGCTTTAGCCAGTTTTTGAAGCAAAGACAGTACAGCACCCTTTGGCGTTCCATAAGGGCACCATCTAAACCACATACAGTACAAAGAAAACAATGTGTATTGTATAGTTTGACCCATTATAGCAATCAGAACAGTGGTCTCTGTTCCTCCACATATCCACGGCTCCAAAGTCCAGTGGCGGAATGTTTTCCCCAACTCCAGTCAAGGCTTGGCATTGTGCTTAGTGATCTGAGACTTGTATGCAGCGGCTTGACCATAGAAACCTATTTCATGAAGCTCCCGACGCACAGTTCTTGTGCTGAAGCTGCTTTAAGTCAACAGAGGATGCATGCTTCAGCACTTTGTACCAACTGAAATTTCAACTTATCAAACTGAAATCATTCACTATGGAGCAGACAGTATCTTTGATATGCATTGATTGTGTCACTCTGATTGTGACATTTAGTCCACATCATTTTAGTACTCTACTTGTTAATCAGTAAGTGGCAAATGCCCCCTAGACAATAATTTACATTTACGGCATTCAGGTAAGGCTTTTATCCAGAGCGACTTATAGGGCAAATCATATTATAGGTAGGCTTATGTGGTTTAAGGAGTCCAAGTCCAAGGACTTTTATTGGCGTAGCACAGTGTATTTACCCAGACCAGTAAAGTCTCCCATTTACATCATTTAGCTGACGCTCTTATCCAGAGCGACTTATAAGGTTAATCATATTACAACTAGGCCAATGTAGTATTACAAGTGTAGCACAGAGTAGTCATCCAGCCCGGGATTTGAACGCCAGTCTCCCACGTGTGGTGGTGCCAGCTATTTGGCAGGTAGTGGTGTTAACCGCTGAGCTACACCAACCACCAGGAGTTGTTAAGGGAGTTGTAAGCCCCTGCATATGACGGTTAACAGGCAGAGCTAGTACTGATAATAGCACTTACAGTTAACCGGGGAAATCTAGCAGCTCAGACTTCACAAACTAACATGTGGTTACCTGAACTCCACAATTAGCTGGAGACACACTACTTGGGGTCACATGCTGGTAAAAGAATAGGTCTTATACTGATGTAAAAAGTAACCCAAAAAACATATGGATGACATCAATCCTAAAATTAATAACAATTGTCTAACGTTTGGCTGTTGATCGTCTTTTGTTTAAAGGGAGCGAGGATCCTCCGACTACAGCAAGCTGCTACGATTTTCCTAAGGGAGATTGTGGAGGAGGGGGCACATGTGGGCATTGTCAAATTCAGTACTAATGCAGACATCTTAAGTTCATTGACTAAAATAGACAGTAAAGCCTCAAGAGACAGTTTAATTGGCAAGTTGCCAACAAATGCTGCTGGATCGA
This sequence comes from Prochilodus magdalenae, assembly GCA_024036415.1. Lineage (NCBI taxonomy): Eukaryota > Metazoa > Chordata > Actinopteri > Characiformes > Prochilodontidae > Prochilodus > Prochilodus magdalenae. The sequence continues at coordinate 100,316 of JAMWET010005344.1, read as the reverse complement.
CAAACATGTGTACTGGACTTAAACTAGGTATTGAGGTAAGACACAATATGTGCTCAAAACTCACTTCATTGTTTTTTTAGACAGCAATTCTTGTATTAAATAAAAAAATAACTAACATTCATTTCAGGTCCTTCAGCAAGACGATAATAGCGCAGTAGGGGATAACTTGATTTTCCTGACTGATGGTGAAGCGTCAGATAATGTTCAGAGTTGTCTACAGTCAGCCGTGGACAGTGGTGCCATCATCAATACTATAGCACTTGGTCCTTCTGCCTCTGATGTGCTGAGAACTATGGCAAATCGAACAGGTACCCTGTTTTGACAAGTACACTTAAATATGACTTAAATATTTCATTTAAAATTAAACAAAAATAAAACATTTCATTTATTTTCTTTTACACTAAATGTAAAAGGATTTGCACAGTCAAAATAAAGAACTAAATATAATGGAGTAAAGATTTACATTTATGTTTAAGGCATTTAGCAGACGTTTTTATTCGATAATGTTTCCTAGCTAGTATAAGAAGGTTAGAGTCTAAAACTCACCATGAGCTCAGACCCTGTCTGAGCAAGAGCCAGTGCTGATACCTAGAGGGAACAATACAACTTATTATATAAGTTTAATAATCATTGTTGTATTATACAAGTTACAAGCATGTAAATAAAGAATACATTTTTATTTTCAGCGATTATTCAGGAAGTGAAATTATTCGTCCGGGTAAAAAACAAACAAACAAACAAAACACGTTCAGTGTTCGGATAAGTGAAAGAACCGAATAATTATTATTAAACAATGACGTTTCATTTTCCTAGTTTCCGGATGGAGACGGGAACCAGAGTGGAAATTTTACTTGTTAGCTCCAGGACTAGATCCAGTTGACTCTGGGCTAATGCCCACTGTACTGCCTAAGTTTCCCACTGTCAGTCACACCGGAGCACGATGAGGTCTCAAATCTTTCATACAGTTTCAAACAGTCGAGTCAGACGGAGATCCAGACAGAGTACAGAACAGAGCCACTACAGCGAGGCAGACAGACGGAGATCCAGACAGAGTACAGAACAGAGCCGCTACAGCGAGGCAGACAGACGGAGATCCAGACAGAGTACAGAACAGAGCCGCTACAGCGAGGCAGACAGACAGCGGCTTCTCACATGCACACACACTCGCCCTTTCTCACTCGCGCACACTTTTTCAATGGTGCGCTGTCTTTCGTGTGTGTCCCTGTGTCCTCTGTAAAGAAACACAAACCCCAATTTTACAATAACGTGATAACATCCCAGCCAGTGAATTGAGGCGATCTCTGTGAATGTCGGCTGGAATGGTGTTCATCTGTGTTCAGTAAATATGTTAAACTCCAGTTTAGTAATATTTTATTTATTTCCGTTGAGGCAAATATACATTCAGCCGCTTTAAGATCATTTCACAGCAGTGACCTGTTGGGACAGCATTGGGGATGGTGCTCTAATAGAGGATGTAAAAATATTTCCTTTTTAATTCACCTCACTAGATGGGAAGTTCATCGTCGCTGATGAAAACCTGATTTCCAACCAACTTGTGGATGCATTCTCTTCGTTCACATTGTCAGACGGCGATCCCACCAAACAGACAATTCAGGTGGGCTACACACATATTCACTGTAAGAAATAGTTTTGCCTAGCACTGTGGGCCTAACTGATTCCTTCTGTTTCCTGAACAGCTGGTGAGCAGTGGAAGTGCTACAACTGGCTGGTTCAATGGCACCGTGCCCATAGACCGGACTGTAGGAAACGGCACCACCTTTACAGTGATCTATGAAAAAAGTGCACCTACCGTGTACATACAGTCGCCAAACGGTTCAGTGTATGGTCAGACTCATATCACTGACAACGCAGCTACAAAGACCATCACCTTAAATATTCCTGGAACTGCAGAGGTAAGACATCACACCTGAGAGTCAACACTTCAGTTCCACTGTAATCTCATGTGTATAAATGATGATAATGCCAATCAATTAAAACCAGTTCATCTGTACCCCATATATATGTATATATATATGTGTGTATATATATATATATATATATATATATATATATATATATATTATGGAAGTAATGGGTGCAATATGGAATATGATACATACATAAAGTTTATACAAAAAACTGGTGTCACTGTATATAACCTTAGTGAATGAACTTTATAGTTTATTTATATGTATTTTAAGTTTCTTGTTTTTTTCCCATGTGAAACCTACCAACAGGGTGCTGTATTTTGAGATATGTCAATTCATGACTTCATATATTAATGTCTTTAGAGAACTATCGTTTATTTTTACATTTAAATTCTTGTGCATGGCAGCCCGGAGACTGGAAGTTCAGCTTCCTTAACAAAGGATCAACTGCCCAGACCATGACTTTAACAGTAACAAGTCGAGCTGCCCGCAGTAATGTTCCTCCAGTCATGGTACAGGCCCAGATGAACCAGCTAACCACTGATGGCAGTAAACCCTTGGTAGTTTTTGCTGAGGTCAGTCAGAATTACCGTCCTGTGCTGGGGGCCAAGGTTTTGGCCACACTGCAGTCAGATACTGGACATTCAGAGGAATTATACCTCCTGGATAACGGAGCAGGTACTACTACATTATAGGTTATTTAGTTAGTTGTTTAATTATGGTCCAAGTAAATGATTTGAGTAGAACTGTTCTTCATTTTAAATCGAACTTTTCTTTTACAGGAGCTGATAATTTAAAAAATGACGGCATCTACTCCAGATATTTCACCAAATTAAAGAATGGAAGGTACAGTCTGAAAGTGCAGGTGATACATCATGATGGAGCCATCAGTGGTTCCCCCAGCAAACACAGTGGTGCTATGTATGTCCCTGGTTATATGGTAGATGGTAAGTAGAGAAGGGTATGACCACACTCACGCATCATCAAGACATTTAATCCCTGATTCTTGCTGCTCTCTCTCGTGGCATCACTTGAACTGGAAACCAGACTCTTTAATTAAGTTAGCTGGTCAGCATGTGTCCAGTCTCCTGCAGCATTAGGACTGACATTCAGTTCTTCTTCTCAGGCAAAGTGCAGCTAAATCCTAAGAAGCCCCCAGTGAGTGTCCAGCCCGCAGATGTAGGCAGCTTCACCAGAACAGCCACTGGAGAGAGCTTTGTGGTGAGTGTGCCCCAAGGCGTGATCCCAAAGTTCCCTCCCAGCAAGATCACAGATCTGAGAGCTGAAATCCATGAGGACACCCTGTCTCTCAACTGGACAGCTCCTGGTGAGGACTTTGATCAGGGCACAGGTAAATACTGCACGGTTCCACTTTAGAGCCACTGCTCTAACACTGGAGGACTTAAATATGTTTTTAGTATGTAAAAAATAGTTATACACATAACTCAGTGTGGTATTTTAGGGTTTTGTATCAAATGCGCTCATCATCGAAAAAAAAAGTTGCGCCCAGAAGGAATCACACAACAGGAATGACACATGGTGGGCAGGTTTGACATCAGGAGGCATGCAAATGATTCAGTTTTATGGTCAGCCGAGCATGTGATGTAAGCGAGGATGGATTGTTCGTTGTACATGCTTTCTATTCTGGCTCGGGCTGTTGTGTTAATATCATTCTTTGCAAGTATGCTTTGGGAAGCAGGATGGTCTTATTGACATTTTGCACCCGGTAGCAGTCGTGCAGCTAATACCATAGAATGCTGTTGGTAGCAATGGATAGAAGACGGCATGCACCAGCAAGATGAAGGATCTGGGAGACCTACAAGAACCAGAGAGAGATAGAACTAAAGTAATAATTCTTCCTATATGTGCTACGTGCGGAGGCACTGTAGTCAGCACCATCAACAATTAGAAGGCCTTGTGTCACTCCACCTCCACCCCTACTGCAAAATCTGCAGAAACTGTGTGAGAATATTCAAAAAGCTCCTTCCCAATAGCACCGCAAACCCACACTTCCTTCTGGGTGCAGCTATTCTTTAGTGTGTTGAGTGCATATACTGAAAAATAAACATACAAGGCACTGACTGAGAAACAGGATAACAAAGAGGCATTTGGAAGGTATTTACTATGTCAGAACTACTGCCTACTGACTACCCATGAAATATAACCTGCTATTAAGAAAACGGTAATGTCAGTGGTCTGTTTTCCAGTTAGCCTCTATTCAGTGGTTGACTTGTTCCAGACCTCTGTTATGTTAAACTGATACAATACAAATGAACTCTTTATGAGATTAATAGTGCACATCTATGCATACATCGATTAAATCCCTGGGTGTGTCTAAACAGATCAACACTCTGGGCCAGAACAGCTGTAGAGCTGTTTACCTGTTTGCCGCACTGTCAACAGTTTAACAGTTTTCTGATATCAAGCAGAGTGTGGCAATAATCTGATTGATTTCTGATGCTCATATTTGCTGAAACTGGCTGCCTACAATAAACAAAATGTCAAATGTCATTCATTTCATATTTTGCCTTTTTTGATTTGACTAAAGTGATGCTGTGATTAGGCTACTGGCGTCAGGGTAGTGGTACCTGGATATAAATACTATCATGTCCACTGTATTTGCCATTTTACCTGGTTTTATGATCAAATGTTTCATTTAAATGAGTAATAAATAAAGCTCTAGAAATCCAGAATCCACAAAAGGGTTCTATAAAGTCTAAAGGTTACTTTACATAGAAACACTTATCAGTATATTGAACAGATACTCAAGTATTAGAATTATCCAGGAAAGCCTATCATACTGACAGCAGTGCAGTTTAGCATTCTGCATCACTGAAAACAACTGATTCAATCATCAAGCTAGCAAGCACTTCACAACCAGACGAGAGATGTAGGCCGCCCGTGACTCGAGGATGAGCTTTATATATACAGAAGCTCCCTAATCTTTGTATTTCTTTTCCATTCTAGCTGACTCTTATGAAATTAGGTGGAGTGAACGTTTGGAGGTGCTTCAGAACAGCTTCAGCTTTGCCAATCCAGTAAACACATCTGCGCTCCAGCCACAGGAAGCAGGTTTAAATGAGCATTTTTCCTTCCTGCTCAACATCACAGTCCAAAATGGAACCACACTGTTCTTCGCTGTCCGGACAACGGACAAGCAGGCACTGATGTCTGAGGTATCTAACATTGCTCGAGTGACAAAGTTTGTTCCAAGTCCCAAACCTCCAGTAATTTCAGACAAATATCCCAAATACCTACTCATTATACTCATCTCAGTGTCTGCGGTAACCGTTTTGGCATGTCTCATAGCTGTTGTGGCCGTATGTGCAATAAAAAGAAAGAAAGTGGTGAAAGAAAGTGAAGGGGAATAGACTGGCAACAAGTGGTTTTGGGCCATTTCTGTTGGTCTATTCTCCATGAAATTTTCACACAGTGTGAACAGTAGTTGCTGTGTTCAAATGATGCATAAAAGTAAAAATAAACAAAAATGAAGGCACACGTTCTTCACTGGACAGCAACGATATACATATATACTGTGGCCAAGAAGTGCAAAACAGATTAACATTTCAGAAAACAAAATAAAAATTTAAAAAAATTTACAAATGGAAAAAAAAGACATGCACAAAAACTAAATGACAAAAACAATTTTACAAGCACAAAAAAATTATTACTTAAAAAAAAAAAATGTAAGTAAAAATAAATGTACAAGTCGTGAAACACTTTTACCAGTACCGAAACTCTCATGGAAAGGATGGGTCTAAAGGAAGTGCTTGTTGGGGGTCCTTCAAACTGTTTCACGGTGGTAGAGCAAGTGCATGCATTTTAGCCAGCTGGCACGCTTTTGTGTTGCCTGTGGAAGGAAAAGATGAACTGGCGACGTCTAAAACACTTGGGGTTGGTTATAAACCACTGGTTATCCACTACAGCGTTACAGCCTGCTTACTTTCTTTAACATTTCCAACTCCAAGAGGTTTAGAAGTCGCCTGTTCGTCCCTTTCTTAGAAGACCTACTCTTTCCGTCAAAGGTGTTTCACGTCTTGCAAATTAGTTTTTACTATTCTTATTGTATTTTTCTGAAATATTATTATTTTTATTATTATGAATTAATTGTTTTGCACTTCTTTACCACTATACATATACATATATATTACATTTACATTTTTCAGCTTCCACATAAAGAGCTTTCTAAAGTAATCCTGTTGTAACGGTGAACTGTGGGACTGCTTCAAACAGACTTGACTTGCTCGAGCAAGATACTAGTAATTTAGCGAGATGCGAATAATAATGTTTAATGTCCTCCACTGTCCTGCTGGAGTTTATGGATCGAGTCTGTGGTTGTGGTGAATCAACACATTCAGCTGTGAGCCTTTTCTAACACAGTACAACTCTGAACTCTTTTTTTTTTTAAGCCAGTAGCTGTGTTCTCTTAGCTTCTCTCGAGAATGAGCCTTGAAAGCAATTTGAAACTGTGTCATACTTTAAAGCAGTGTAAACGGCAATGTGAACAGCTTACATGACTGAAAATGAATGTCATTTTTTGTAATTCATTAAACAGAAATGGTTCTTTCCAGTGTGCGTATAATAGTTGACAGCTTTACAATAAAGGAAGTCATGAGACTGTTTGCAGTGTTTCATTTTTCCCTCATTAATAATATCCTAAATGAACTCATATTTAAGGGAACATGTCGGGGAGAAGACCATTCAACCCCTTCCTAAGAATACCACCACACTAGGCAAGACATGCTAGGCAAGAAGCTTCTATATCTTCATAATGTCAGTCCTCTTTTTATGTTCACTTCAGTGCAGTCTTCCATGAACACTGTACACATTTGTAATAACCCTTACCCAACAAGTTAAGCATTGGATGTGACCTGGATGTGTAAACATCTATTAGAGAAGAAATGATGCATGCATTCGTTTTCAGGTCCAGGGAGTACATTTATCTATCGATCCATCCATTCATCTATCTTAAGCATATGGGATGTAGTATAACATCTATCTATCTATCTATCTATCTATCTATCTATCTATCTACAGGACTAATTAGCAGACAACAATGTGTACTAAGAATACTAATAGGAATATACTGACAGATATCATGTTGTGCGATCACTATTAACTTAATAACTATGGCATCTTAGAATAACTACCAATAATGTACTGGTCCATTTACATTATTTGCTCAGTGGCAGAGTCTTGCAAGCTTCCTGGTGAACTGCTATTGATGTGGTATATATCAAGTACTGAAATACACTACACAGCATGCAGTATCTAAACCTTGAAGGATTATATCCTCCATTCTTATCAAATCACGCTGTATGTGTTTTGATCATCATCTTCAAAAGACCAATGCACATCAGTGTGAAGGTATGTACACATCAGCCTAAAGATAGGACCACTGCTAAAATAGACCAGCCCCTTCTGCTCTCATCTTTAGGATAGAAAACATCACGGCTTCTGCAGAAGCACACGTTCCTTATGATCTAGAACAGTATTATAGAGTGAAGCACATGTTAACTCATTAATAATGAGCAGGGTGCTACTGTGTTCTCAACTTGGAATCTCGGCTCCTGCTGCTGGAATCGACTGAGTCCATTTCTATCTCGCTTTACACGCGCCTCTGTTTTAATTTACCTTTTCATGGACTACGATAAAAAAAACATGGAGTCAACTGAGCCAACTCTTAGTATTTCGACTCTTACAGTCATTGACCAAAACTTGACCCGAAGGATCCACTTTTTGGAATCGACTTTTTTGGAGTCTGCTGCTAACACCTTTGCCAGCATCCTCCTCTGTCCCCCATTTCAACTGTGTCCAGTTTCATCCCAAGTACTGAGTCGGCCTTCAGGTAGAACAAATGATAAATCCACTAAAATAATGAAAACTGACTTTTGAAAAACTAACCCTACAGCACATGTACAGTAACCACTTATCACTGCCATGGCGGGCATTACGATCCTACCACTCTTATTTAATTTATATATGCTTCCTCTTGGTGAAATCCTACAGGACTATGGGATGTCTTACCACAGCTATGCAGATGACACTCCTATTTGATGATCTATTTGGCCCTCAATCCGAATAATTATGGTCCCCTCGACTCACTGTGTAAGTGCCTTGAGCATATTACTGATTGGATGGGTCAGAACTTTCTGCAGTTGAATAAGGATAAAACAGAGATTATTATATTTGGGAATAGACATGAGAGGCACAAACTAGCTGCATATTTGAATTCAATATCCCTAAAGTCTAAAGAGCTAGCCTGTAGTCTTGGTGTACTAACAGACTCTGAGCTTAGTTTAGCAGTCACGTCAAAGCCGTCACCAGATCAGCTTTCTATCACCTTAAGAACATTAACAAGATCAGAGATTTTCTGTCTAAACCAGACCTGGAGAAACTCATCCATGCCTTTATCTCCAGCAGGATTGATTACTGTAACAGTCTTCTAAGAAAGACAATCAAACAACTTCAGCTGTTTCAGAATGCAGCTGCCAGAGTTCTCACCAAGAGAAGGAGAAGGGACCACATCACTCCCATTCTTAAATCACTACCCTGGATACCAGTCTGCTACAGAGTAGACTTTAAACTCTTAGTACAGGTCTATAAATGTCTCAGTGGTTTAGGACCAGCATATCTGATATGATGCAGCAGTTTGAGCCAAGCAGAGCTCTCAGATCATTAGGGACAGGTCAGTTAGTCCTGCCTAAGGTAAAGGCTAAACATGGAGAGGCAGTGTTTAGCTACTACACAGCTGTTAAATGGAAGCAGCTAACAGAGAATATTAGAAAAGCCCCAACAGTAGATATTTTTAAATCCATGCTGAAAACATTACTGTTTGATCCGGCTTTCAGCTCAGTTTAATCACTGATATTCTCCTGTTACGGCACTTATCCTTATGCTGACTTTTATTTCTCTTAAAATGTAATTTTATTATTTTATTTCATTTAATGATATGATTTTTAAATGAATTATGATTGTTACATTTTAATGATTTTAAAATTAATTATTTTGCTTTTATTTTGTATCCTTTTATGTAAAGCAAGTTGAATTGCCCATGTGTATGAAAGGTGCTATACAAATAAACTTGCCTTGCCTTGCCTTACCTTTAATGTACTAGGTGATGTTAGCTGTTTCCTTGATAACGGTTGTGTTTTTAATATTTGGATAATAACAGGCTCTACAGGTCAGAGTCTTACTGTTGTACATTCATAGTTTCATCTTTTATCCTCTGCTTCATTTCCAATCAATTTGATGGACTGATAAAGGGGCGGAGTTTACCAGAAAGCATTCAGAATTTTACCATCTTAATTAATTCGGCTAAATTAAATGATTTTTGTCCTCCATTCTATTGGATAAGCCTGTGGTCGGTCTGTGAAGTCCAAGGTCGTAGCCTACCAGGAGGGGGCCATGAGCTTTAGCTCAGGTAAGCCTGTGCATTAAATCGGCTCTGCAGATGGTAGCGTTTGGGGGGCTGGTTAGAGTCTCGGTTTGCCGATGGCAGTTGGTCACCTAGTGAATCTTGTAGGGGCGGCAGAGGTTTCAGCTTTCCTTCCTTATGACTCACACGCACAGTCAATATGATCACATTTGAGATAAACGCTTAACCTACATTTTGTTTAATTACTAGGGATTTCAGAGAACTAGTATATTTCCAGAACAAGGGTCAAATTTTATATTGTAAGAGAGTCACTTCCTCCTTCTAAGTACATATGTAAGTCAGACTCTGGGCTCCGTATCAGTTCTGCAGTCATGGCCAAAGTGGTTGCTGTGGTGGTGGTGTTGCTGCTCCTGAATGCACTGGGACCAGTTACCGGAATCAAACTGGATGGAAACGGATACACTGATATTCTAATAGCCATCAACCCAGCTGTGCCTGAAAGTAAGGAGCTCATAAATCAAATAGAGGTATGTTTCTTTATATATTTTAAAAAGATAGACATGCAAAGTAAGGCCAGGATGTGAGTCAGGGTCACACCATTGTAGGTGTGGGGTGGAAATGAAGTCACTGCATAATTATTAATGTACATAATAACTAAGGGTGTAGCAGCTTCAATAAAATACATTTAAAAATCTTTTTAAAAAAACATGTGTAAAGTGAGCACTGGGGCATTAAGTATGCCGTGTTAAATGAGGTAATTTAGGTTTTTGCATTGTTAATAAGATCACTGCTTCGCATGATGGCATATTATATTGCAGTGTTTATAAGCAAACAATACATGTAGAATAATTAGAGGAGAGAAATGAATTGTTACTTAACAGTCTAAATAGAAAACATAAAAACATCTTCACAATGATACAGGAACACTCAGTAAGCAACAGGACTTGACAATACCTCACAAAGAGGCACAACAAGAACACACAAGAGGAACAAAGCACATCAAGAAGGCACATACACTTAAAAATTTAAGAGACCACCTTAAATTAACAGCCCCACTAGTTGTACAGTTTCTGGGTTTGTGTTGGGCCAACATTTCATTTGTTTTATTCTATACACTACTGGAAACATGTTTCCTAAATTGTATTAGATCTGTTTATTTAGAAAATCAGCCACCGCTCACCAGTCTTTCTGTAGGTCACGGTGGTTAAGTGACATTGGAATGAGGTGGCGCTCATCACGCTCAGTAGAGAGTGGGTGTGGCCCTCTGTCAGCCTGTAGCTGTGCTGTCCTGTGTGTTTGCTGCTTGAACTTGTTCGTATGAACCAGACGCTCACTGTATCTATGGAGGACCGGATCTGCCAAAATTTTTAATAAATAAATAAATAAAATAAATAAATAAAATTAACATTTAAATAAAAATAACTAGAATTTGTATATATTGCTTGCTTTGATTTTATTTATACGCTTATTTCCTTTTCTTGCATTTATATAGTTCTCATTTTATTTATTCTTGTACTATTTATTAATGTTTTCTTAATGTCTCCCTCCATTTTATATATATTTTCTGCATATATTATTTAAACATGGTCATTTTAAAATCTATTTATTTAATACATATTATTTTTACATAAAATATAATTTAATTATACATTTAATTATTTTTTATTTTTTTAATTAATTAATTTATTTATTTCTGTTTTTCTTCATCCATATGATAATGAGGAGGCGTGTTTTTCATGTTCAGGCTTAGCAATCAAGTGCAGAACGACAGGAGTTGATTTCGAGCAGAGCTATGTAGCTTGGCTATGCGTTCGGGTGAAAGACTCCGAGAGGCTAAATATCGGGGCGCAGGTCGGTGTCGGATCTGCTCAGAAAGGCAGCTTCCAGGTGCTGCATGATCTGAATTTAGCAGGGAAAGACGATGAACTACCTCCTCCAAATTTGTGAACACTACGGGGTCAATCTCTGTTATAGAAGATGTAGCAAAATGGAACAAACTGTCAGCCACAGCCTCCACCCGAAAGAGTAAATAATCTGCACCTGCATTTTCAGCAGGGTCAGCTAAGAGTCTCAGGTCTCTTGCTACCTGTTGCCTGTAAGCAGACATTAGTGCACCGTGTTGTTCATAGTTACTGCCGATGGAGCAAGACAATCAATCTACGGAATCCGCTGTCGATCAACCAATAGGAATGTTAAGACACACTGATGTCATGGATAAACGGCCCCTTTATTACCATAAGGGTAAGGAAAACCAAAAATAAATAAATTAATTAATTTATGAATAAATAATTAGGTAAATACATTAATTTAAACTAAAAATGTCATTAAGTAACACAAATAACAAAATAAATACACATTACAGTTTACACAATAAAGTTTTTTATTTATTGATATACTTATCTCTATGCTTATTTATTTATTTTTAGATTTACCATCATTATTTCTTTAGCATTTTAATTTAAGTATTAGTGTTTTATTTATTTATTTATTTATTTTGGCAGATTCGGTCCTCCATATGTATCTGCCAGTAAAGCTAGAACCCAACCTTCTGTTCCTCACTAAGAACCTGCTGCACATGTGGAGATGCTGATTTATGAAGAAACTGGAGTGCTCTCGTATTTATTTCCAGAGCTCTATATACAAACGATACTGATGACATGCAGGTGTGTGATCAGAATTTCAAGGCGGATGAGCGTGATAGTGGTATGTGATTGGTCGGTGGGGAGCATGTGGCTGTGACATCATGGAGCACTCTGGGAGTTGGAGTAAGGAGGAGCAATAGAGAACCCGGAAGCGTGACAACTTTTAATACTGATTTAGCATTGTTCGAGCTAAAATAGTATACAGGTACACTTTAAAGGCCCATCCAGCCGTCCATCCATCTTCCTAAAGCGCTTAGTCCAGCTAGAGTCTTACCAAACACAAAGCTGAGAAACCTGAGAAGCTAAAAAATACTGATCATAAACTATGTGAGCAAGCTAGACCACTGGTCTGAATTCATGCCTTTATCCATACAGCAGCACTGTCAATTCGTAACTCTGTCTGACCAACGCCTGTGCGTTCATAACTCTGCTCGTCCATGTACCATCAAATAAAATCTAGGAGTGGGAATCACCTAAGACCCCACAATATACTGTGTATATAATACTTAAGTCATGATACAATATTAATGAGATTCTTAAAATATTGCAATATAGGTGCTGTGTTTCATTTAAGTTTTCTGTCTGTTCATCTCACTTGAGTCAATTTTATTGCAGAAAAAATTAACTAATTCTCACGTCTGCGGGTCTTCCTGACATCGCTGTTCTCCCGGACTCCATTTCCCAGAGTGCACTGCCCAATGACGTCACACCCACACGTCCGCAGTCTACCAATTACTTCCGCTCTCGGTCTCCTGAATACTGATTGGATTCAGCTGAGCTTCCTATTTATAACCCTCACACAAACCCCTCACTCTTCGTGAAGTTTTGCCAACTCCGCTTGAATTTATAGCTTTCTATTATTGCCTCCTTGTTCTGACCTTATTTCGTTCCCGACTCCTCTCTTTGTCTCGTTAGCCTGTTGTTAGCCTCACTGGTTCTTGACTCTGTTTCCGTCTTTCTGACTACGCTTTGCTATTTTCTTCCGGTTCAGTCTCCCTTTCTGCTCGTCTCACTGGCTCTCGATCTCCGTCTGTCTCTACCACTCATGGCGAAGTATTACCCCTTTGCATTGCTGGTCATCCTTTGCTGTTGTGTAAAGCTTTCGGTCTTCTCAATAAAGCTCCTTTGACTTTTAGCTCTGCTGGCCAGTTCTTTGCGCCTGGCCCTAATATTTTCATAAAAACCTTACGTAGCATTTCTATAATAAAATATCAGTACTTGGCATCAGTGTATCGATACAATGTCCTCTTGCAAACTGTCACAATACCATACTGTTTATATTTTCCTCCACCCCGCATAAACGCTAGATAATGATTTTGGTTGTTTGAGTGGTGGAGCAAGTTAGGCGTGTTGGAGGGAGAACAGTCAATCAAGAAACTCCTCGACCACTCCCACATAATTTTCAGACAGGTCAGATCCGTGTTTCTTTAAGCTATATTTTTATTATATTTACATTGTTCATTTAAGCGTTGCTGGATATCCCTTTAAAATGACACTCAAGTTTAAAATATATAGCTACGCATTAGCTACAACTAAAGACTGCTGAACAAGTAGATTTTTTAAGAAGGACCAGTATACGTTAAAGCTGAAACCCTTGAAACTCAGATTCATGTTGACATATGACTGCTTTGTATAAGAAGCCTTATTTGTACTGTTACACTCCTGAAAATGATGGGCCAACTCATCTCTGGTGCAACATATTTATTTTGTTTATGCACTGCAAAACACAGAAAATAGCAGGTTACAGGAGCTACTCGGCGTGTTAGCTGCTGCACCCAGTACTGGCCGACTTCTTCTGCCTTACAACAGTGACACAATACACTTGTATTGTAACCCAAAATAATGAAACAGCATTCTTTGAACAATCCTTATTATTAACCAATGATTAACCAATTACATCACTGTCTCTACACCTCTACAGTTTTAATTCTACACGCATCACTTGAACTCGTGTAGTCACTAAATCACCAGAATGCTTTTTACTGTATAAACCAGTATCATTGTGAACTCTGATTCGTTTTATAGTGTTTTTAACAACCATTTAAATCTTTTTTAATCCCTTTCAAACCAAGTACGCTTATGAATTGTATTTTAAACTAATCCATATTAAATGGATATCTTTTTAGCATATTTCTTTTATATTCCATCTTAATGAAATGAATAGAAACAATTTACACTTCCTCTGCTAAACAGAAAAGATATAGTGCAGCTTTAAACCAAAAAAAATTGTATGGCTAATACAGACTTTAATCCCAGCCGAGTAACCGGACTGAAACAGGTATACAACTTCATGGCCTAGCATGAGACCCAGTCTGACTTCGCATTTAGCTGTAGGATCCATCGCTAAACCTACAGACCTGAAACGGCTCTGCAGCCCATTACCACAACCCCTCGGACATGAGTACACCATTTTCACCACACAATGCACTTAAGAGTCGCTACTACTGTTAACTCTCACTTATATATATATTAATCACCCAGTTTACCTGCAAAACACAGAAAATAGCAGGTTACAGGAGCTACTCGGCGTGTTAGCTACTAGCTGCTGCACCCAGTATTGGCCGACTTCTTCTGCCGGTCAGAGCGTCAGCCACTGGTGCATTTGGCATCACAGTGTAACAGAACTGAAGGTGGTAAATGCTCTGTCTGTGTTGGCTTGTTTTGTTCAGACGGATGAAGTAGTAATTTTCCCATGGATTTCTGTTGAATTACATATATTAGTCTTTTTTTTTCTTCTACAGGGAATGATTATTAATGGATCAGAATATCTGTTCCAAGCTTTAGACAAGAAGGTGTTCATCAAGGAGGTGAAAATACTAGTCCCGTCGGAATGGAACGGAACTTACCATAAAGCAAGTAGAGAAACCTATGAAAAGGTAAACAATTTAGTCAGTTTGCCTTTTTTATATAGTGCTTGTGGAGCTGCACAGTTATGATAACTGAAAATGTTAGTTCTAAAATCATTGTTCCGTTATTAGTTTCATGTAAGAACAGTCTTGAAATGCATACTTTGTTTCCTTTCATAGGCCAAAATAGTCATTGACTTCTCAGAACTTGGTGATTTCCCATACACTAACAAGATGAAAGGCTGTGGTCAAGAGGGGGAGAAAATTTTCTTCACTCCAAACTTCCTTTTGAACGACACTCTTCTTAATCCATATGGGCCTAGAGGTGAGTAAATGTTCATTAACAAAGGAAATAAATGAGACATAAGACATTTCGAGTCAACTGTTATTTATACAGCGCTTTTTCAACAGATGTTATAAGCAGCTTTACGGAGAATTTCTATTCAAAGTGTAATTACATTTGACATCGGCAGTGATGCATGACCTCTTTAGTGACCGTAAAAATATGCTTCATTGTCAGGAAGGGTTTTTGTGCATGAATGGGGTCACCTAAGATGGGGGTTGTTTGATGAATACAATGAAACAGACCCGTTTTACTTCACCTCTGACCATGAGATCAAGCCTGCAAGGTTGTATTATTTGTCACTACAAACGTGCAAAATATTAGTAAAATATAAGTTCTTATATACTCATGAACGTCTTCCTGCGTGTTGGTTTTCCTCAGTTGTCCCAGCCAGATATCCGGACAGTGGTATAAAGTGGTCAATGGAAGTCCTGTGCCTTGCCAAAATGGGTCCCTTTCTAAGGAATGTCAGTTCTTTCCAGATATAGAGCAACAAACAAATGGATCAATAATGTCCCAGCAAGGCATGGATTTTGTAAGTTGAACATATTAACGTACTAAATAAATCAGAACTAAAACAAAGGTACACAGCTATAGGACTGTGCCAAGTTGTTAAACTGACAAAGCATATTATTTGAGATATTTCAGGAGTTTATTTCAGTCGTTATTTGGTGCCCATAAACAGGACACAGTCTAACACAGTAACTCCTTCTGTAGGTGACAGCCTTTTGTAGTAGAGAGCAACACAATGCCGAAGCCCCGAACAGTCAGAACCGGCAATGTAAAAATAAGGCTACACGTACCGTGATATTTCAGGATTCTGTAGACAAGGATGCCCTTCAGACCTTAACACCTCTACAATCCCCACCACCAGCTCCAACATTCAGAGTAATCCAGAGGCGAAAACGGGCTGTCTGCCTCATCCTTGATGTCTCTGGAAGCATGTGGGTATGTAGCAATGTGACACGCTTTTATGAAAAACACGTCATTTTTTTTATTAAGGAGTTTGGGTTCTTGGAGAGACACACTTCTATAACATGTGGCTCAAAGGCGTCTCGGACCACCTCCTGAAGTGGTTTGAATGATTCGATTACAATCTGTGACTAGAAACTTTCCTTCGGTCTGGTCCGATGCTTCACCCTCTTATTTACCGTATTAATTAATACCAGTTAACAAAGAGACAACTGACCTGTGAATTTGTATAATAACTTGTATAATATTGAAACTGTGGTTGCTTATCATCTTTTCTTTAAAGGTTGAGAGAATTCGCCGACTGCAACAAGCCGCTGCATTGTTCTTGAGGGATATTGTGGAGGAGGAAGCCTCTGTGGCTATTGTAGAGTTTAGTACTGATGCCCGCATTATCAGCCCATTGGCTAAAATAGAGGGTATGGCCTCCAGAGAGAATTTAATCAGACAGCTGCCAACAACTGCCTCTGGATCCACAAACATGTGTACAGGACTTGCAAAAGGCTTTGAGGTAAGACACAGCATGTGCTTTTATTTTGTATTGGTTTAATTGATACAGGCTCAATCAAACTAGATTTTTATAGAATGGAAAAATGTTGTGGTATTCAGTCTATATCTAATCAAGTAAACCAAGCCATAAGAATTTATAAAGCTAATAATACATAATATTATTTTTTTCAGGCCCTTCAAAAAGATGATGGAGACACAATAGGAGATGATATCATATTTCTGACTGATGGTGAAGCTACTGATAATGTTGCAAGTTGTTTAAACTCAGCAGTGAACAGTGGAGCCATTGTTAATACTTTAGCGCTTAGTCCAAGTGCCTCTGATGTGCTCATAACCATGGCGAATCTAACAGGTAATACAGATAGTGGAAGACTTTAGTCCCATACATTTACACTTGGTAGGCAAACACATCCTCCGGACAGTTAGTCGGACTGTAATCCAATTGCTCTTTAGAATATGCGAAATATGCAAATCCGCTTGTTATCAAGCAGCCAATTACCAGCTCTTGAAGCATGTAGCATTTAGTTTTGTCTAGTTCCCAACCATGTGCATCTTTCATTATTAATTTTAATGCAAACACGGATCATGTGCCCAGCGAAGTACAGTAAGAGGCGGAGTTTGGGTTCTTGGAGAGGCAGATGTGTTTACACTGCTATAACATATGATCACTGACCAGACTGAACAGAACCGGAGTATAGTGGGTTTGATGATGGTTCTAACATGTTTTCTTGTTTCTGTTAGAGGGACGTTTTGTGGTGGCCAATGAGACTTTGCTTTCCAACCAGCTTGTGGAAGCCTTTTCTTCATTTGCTATGTCAGATGGAGATCCCATCAAACAAACTATTCAGGTGAGCTACATAAAAGCAGAAATGGATTTGCTTGGCACTGAAGTGTTCCTTACTGATTTGAGATATATATAGTTTAAAGTATACATATATACTTGAAACTTCCTCAACAGCTTGTGAGCACTGGAATAATCACTATTGACTGGTTCAATGGAACGGTGCCCATAGACCGGACTGTAGGAAACAGCACCACCTTTACAGTGATCTACGAAAAAAGTGCACCTACCGTGTACATACAGTCGCCAAGCGGTTCAGTGTATGGTCAAACTCATATCACTGACAACACAGCTACAAAGACCATCACCTTAAATATTCCTGAAACTGCAGAGGTAAGACATAACTTCTGGACAGTCCACATTTTTTCAGTGCAATTTCTAAGTAAGTTAATATACGCTCATCAAAAAAATAAATTGCACCCAGAAAGAATAAATCAACAGGAATGACACTTAGTTGGGTAGGTTTGAAATTGGACAAGCAGTGATGTGACACCATGTCAACATCACCAAAGACATGCCAGACATTCAGAATGGAAGAAGGTCATCTTCAGGCTTGATGGAGACAACCAATGAATCAGTGTGTGTAGGCACCGTGGTCAGTACCAAAATGTCACGTGTCCCATGTCCAGAAGACCTGGTGTCACTTCACGCCCCTCCTCACCGCACAATCTGCAGGAACCATTTCAGGACACCATTAGGAACCTCTACAGCTAAATGCCCGAGACGTCTGACATGTGTTAGCAAACATGGTGGCCCGACAGCATAATGAGAGATGCTGCTTCTGTATGTGTAGCTGAGTAAATATTGTCCATATCAGTCTAAATGTATCATCATGTATTGATCCTGGTCACCTTTAACTTCCTTCCAAATAGCCCTCACTACCTTCTGGGTGCAGCTATTCTTTTGATGATGAGTGTGTAAATGAATGACAACAAAACACTGTTTATCCTGCTTACTCTTGTGCATGGCAGCCTGGAGACTGGAAATACAGCTTTCTCAATAGAGAATCAACTGCTCAAACCATCACCTTAACAGTAAAGAGTCGTGCAGCCCGTCACGATGTCCTACCTGTCACGATTAAGGCTCAAATGAACCAGTTAACAAGTGGTGGTAGTGAACCCATGGTAGTGTATGCTGAAGTCAAGCAGGGGAGGCGTCCTGTGTTGGGGGCCAAAGTCATCAGCACCTTACAGTCAGATACTGGACATACAGTAAAATTATACCTCCTGGATAACGGAGCAGGTACTGCCATGGAATTAGTAGTTATTTAATTATGGACCACATGAGCTTGAATTAAACAATGATATATTTTAGAAGTTGTACATACTGAGTAAGAACTCTTTTTTTTTTAGGAGCTGATATTGAGAAAGATGATGGCATCTATTCTAGATTTTTTACAAATTTCAAGACTGGACGGTACAGTCTGAAAGTGGATGTGAGGGTCCATGAGGACACAAAGAAGGAATTTTCACTCAACACATACAGTGGAGCTCTGTACATGCCTGGATATATTGAGAATGGTAAGCGTGGCAAACTTTCAGCACACTACTTAATTCACTTTTTAGAACATCAATATGTTCCTGGAGCACATATGCCATGAAATACAAGGGCTTGATGTATTTTATTTATTTGAGGTGGAGATCCATCCATTCCCACTGGTGTTTGTTTACCCTACTACTAGCCAGAGCGCACAATTGACATACACTATATTGCCAAATGTATTGGCTCGCTTTACACCACTGCATTCAGTGCTTTGCATTGCTCCTGGCACTGTAAGGTTTCGATGCAGCTCTTTCCATGAAGCTCACTACGCACTGTTCTTGAGCTAATCTGAAGGCCACATGAAGTTTGGAGATCTGTGGGGATTGACACTGTAGAAAGTTGGTGACCTCTGCGCACTTTGCGCCTCAACGTCCGCTGACCCCGCTCTGTCATTTTATGTGGCCTCCCACTTTGTGGCTGAGTTGCTGACATTCCCAATCGCTTCCACTTTGTTATAATGCCACTGACAGTCGACTGTGGGATTTTTAGTAGTGAGGAAATTTCAAAACTGGTACCACACTGGACTTCACTGAGCTCTTGAGGGTGACCAGTTCTTTCACTAATGTCTGTAGGAGCAGTCTGCGTGTCTGGGTACTTGGTTTTATACATCTGTGGCCATGGATGCGAATGGAACATCTGAATTCTATGATTTGGAAGGGTGAGCGAATACTTTTGGCAACATAATGTATTTATTGCCTGACATTGCTGCGTCAACTACACTCACCCTCTTTGCTTAGGTGGCCTCTAGCAGCACCACAGACTGAAAACTTGGATAGGAAGCTATTTTGAAACCAAGTTTAGCAAGCCGTCTGCACGCGTGCATTCTTCATTCAGATCTTCTTTTCAGGCCAAGTAAAACTAAACCCTCCGAAGCCCCCAGTGAGTATGAAGTCAGCTGATGTAGGCAGCTTCACCAGAACAACCACTGGAGAGAGCTTTGTGGTGAGTGTGCCTCCAGGTGTCACCCCACCAAACTTCCCTCCCAACAAGATCACAGACCTGAGTGCTGAAATCCAGGAGGACAATGTGCTTCTCAGCTGGACGGCACCTGGCGAGGACTTTGATCAGGGAACAGGTAACCTTGCACCTTTCCACTGTAGAGGACTCACTGCTTTAGCACTCGGATAGACTGCTTGTTGAACAAGTAAACGACATATGCCCTTAATGCCATACACATTACACAGTAATTTAATCGATATTTGATATTATCAATGCAGAGTACATTATTTTACACACCAGCTAATTAACAAGCGGTTAATAAGTTACAGGGGTTGGACAATGAAACTGAAACACCTGTCATTTTAGTGTGGGAGGTCTCATGGCTAAATTGGACCAGCCTGGTGGCCAATCTTCATTCATTGCACATTGCACCAGTAAGAGCAGAGTGTGAAGGTTCAGTTAGCAGGTAGGAGCACAGTTCTGCTCAAAATATTGCAATGCACACAACATTATGGGTGACATACCAGAGTTCAAAAGAGGACAGATTGTTGGTGCACGTCTTGCTGGCGCATCTGTGACCAAGACAGCAAGTCTTTGTGATGTATCAAGAGCCACGGTATCCAGGGTAATGTCAGCATACCACCAAGAAGGACGAACCTCCACCAGCATCACGTAGTGACCTGGCCACTATCCTGCAAGAAGAATGGCTTAAAATCCCTCTGACCACTGTGCAGGACTTGTATATGTCCAAGACGAACTGACGCTGAATTGGCCGCAAAAGGAGGCCCTACACCATACTAATAAATGATTGTGGTCTAAAACCAGGTGTTTCAGTTTCATTGTCCAACCCCCGTATATTCACCGTGTTAGACGAGAGAGGTAGTTCCCTCCATGAACTGAGTATATACTGACAGTGTTTTCGTTCTTCTCCTTACAAGCTGAATCCTACGAGATTAGATGGAGTGAACGGTTGACAGTGCTCCAGAACCACTTCAGCAATGCCAATCTAGTAAACACGTCCGCACTCCAGCCACAGGAATCAGGGCTGGATGAACGGTATTCCTTCTCTCCTGATGTCCCGATCCAAAATGGAACCACTCTATTCTTTGCTATCCAGTCTGAGGACAAGGACACAGTGAAGTCTGAGATATCTAACATTGCCCGAGCAACCAAGTTTGTCCCAACTCCCACACCTTTAGTGGTTTCCACTCCAGGCCTGAATATAATTGCTATAGTGATCCCAGTCTGTGTGGTAAGCGGCGTTGTGGCATGTCTCATAGCTGCTGTAACTATACGGGCTCGGAATCAAAAGACTGTCTATAATGTTGTTGAACTCCATTAAACAAGTTCAGCAATTCTGTATATTGTTGGTGGGTTTTGCCCTTTGCTACCCTCTGGAAGAAGTTGCGTTCCCAGTGTTTTCAGAGAGCTAAAACTCAACTGCAATTGTTTTGAAATAAACAACTACAATCCTCAGCCTGTCTCCTGACTCTCCTTTCAGTCCAAGAAAGTAAGAATGAACTTCAGTGGGTTTAAATGCAGTACATTATACCAGCTAATCTTTCATTTAGTATTACTGAGACAATTTTTGTAAAATTAGCATCTTCTATTTTAAGTATGGGGCAGTGCAGGTTCTAGCCTAAGCAAAATTGGTTACGGGGGGTTTCAGGCTAGGGCTTTTTTGCTGGACGCAAGACCGCTTGTTCCGCAAAAGTTGTTCACGATCCAACTAAACAACCGCTGGTCCTCCAGAAATCCGTGGCCTGTGGTTTGCTTCCAGTCATATTGCAATATGACTGCTTGTGCTTATGGCACCACTTCTCTTTTCAAGTTTCAAGATGGTGGGGAAAGGACGTGGTTTTACAGAATGTACTGAATCTAGAATATAATAGAATAACAAAAAGTTGTGGCTAAGAATTTACCGGTATTATTGACCAACTAATACATGCATTAATATGAACTACATTAAGGTTTCTCTTCTTATTCATTCACACAGGTACTAAGTGAATGATGGAAGTACATGTACAAATGTTTCGTAAACCAAGAAATTAGGAATTTTAATTAAAGTGGTGTTGTGTATTGTATATTTCATGGAAGTAATTATCATACATGACATTTTGTCAGTCAGTAATGTGCATAAGTCATTAAAATGAAATAAAAATTCAATTCACTTTTCCTCGAAAAGATGCAGAGAACATTGGGACTGGACTACCAGACCACCCGCACTGTCACCATCATGGCTTTCATCTTTGAGAGATGGTGGAAAAGCAGACGTCTCTCTTGATTTAGATCTGAAACTATCCACAGGTGTTTGTCCATCCTTCCACAGAGAGAAGACACCTCCGTGCTGTGGTTCTGAAAGGATGTCACGAAGACATTACTCCCTAAAAAAGAAGACGACATTTTGCAACTTAAATTAATAACTAAAAATATTGTTAATAAATTAAGATTTACTTTTAGCAATAAAGGAAAACACTTACTACTAATGTGTGGATACATTTTACTCTTATTGCAAAACAGAACTGTTTAAAATATATGTATACATATGTTCGTTGATAAATGCTATGATATTAATGCATCTATTCTGACTTCAACAGTGTGTTACGGTAGGATTGGGGTTTGGACCCAAGCGCAGGGCAGGAACCCGTTTGCGTCGATATAAAGGTTTATACTGCAAACAAACGGGTCTCCTGGGTGTGAACGCACGTGAAACTGTGTGGGGAGTATGCTGTTTGAGTGAGCAGGTTCAGGCGGGGATCGAAACCCCGACTTCCGGAGTAATAACCCCACGTGCTACCGCTGCGCTACGTGGTTTACCTGAGGCGAGTCAGGAGGGGTTTTGTGATGGAGAGGGCGAAATGGCAGGAAAAACAAACAAAACAGACGCCAGTGACGACGTACTCCAACGGAAGGGGAAGTTTATCTTATGCTTTCTCTTACCTCTTACCTGTACCGTACCGGCTACCCCTCTACAAAGGTGTATCGGAGGTGTTTGTGTGGTGGGGGCTTATATGGCCGACGCCTCAGGTGCAGATTTGTTGGCTTGGTCAACCCGGGGCATTCTCAGGGTTAGAGTTCCGGGCTGTAGTCCCCCCAGAACGGCGCCGCCGCTGCTGCCCTCTGCTGGCTTCAGGCGGCACAGCCCGGACCCTTACACAATTATTCTTTTTTTTTCTATTGGAACAGCTATAATTTGGATTAAAGTCTTTTTTTTTTTAAATGCATATTCAAGTCTTTAATATAAGAATTATAATATTTTCAGTCAATTTATCTTCTTTTTTCTATCTTATAAAGAAATTACAAAATTTAAGGTGTTATATGCAGGGTATCCAGGGGGATTTAGGACCCACTAATTAACATCTTGGACCCCCTGAATGTCTCAAAATCAAAATTCTGAAGGGCTCCTGCAAAATAAATAAATACATAGTAATTATTATATTATGCTGTAATTATTTAACAGGTTTAGTTTGTTTGTTTAGTTGTTTTTGGGTATTCTTGACTAACTTTGGCTCTAGCACTCATCTGCCTCAGGGTGGCACTGCAGCTTAACCCAGTTGCTTCTTCCTGACTGTGCCAGGGATACTTAAAATGTACATACTGAACCACACAAGGGGCATTCAATTCAGTGCTGGCATCACATGCTAATTGTTAGCCAGTTAGTCTCCCAAGGTTGTTTCCAATACCATGTAGTAAGTGGTTAATAATTAGCATGTGATGCCAGCACTAAATTGTTAGCCAGTTACTACATGGTACTGGAAACAACCTAAGGAGCTAACTGGCTAACAATTAGCATGTGATGCCAGCACTGAATCATTAGCCAGTTAGCTCCTTAGGTTGTTTCCAATACTATGTAGTAACACACAACACATACTACATTAATGAATGCACTATTATGGGTGGATGTAATGTTTTGATAAAGTATTTTGCATGCAGTTCATAAAGTTTAAAAAAAATAAATTTGTTTGAAATGGCTGTTTGACTGTAATGTTATTCAACCAAATAACAACACATTAACACTGTACCTTTGAAGCACACTTGTGTTCCTAATAAGATCATTGTTTTATTGCTGAAACCAGTTATTTATAAGTTTAAACTCTTTTTTAAGAAGAATATAATTTAAACTGGGAACAATTATTCAAATATTGTTTATATTATAAAATATTTTGTATGTAAGCCTGAGCTGTATGATATCGTTAGTAGAACAGTATATACATACTGAGCTGTCAAATAAAAAATTATTACATAAGTGTCAATTACAGTTAAAAACTCTAATAAAAGTCAAACACAGGTGTTAGTTTCATTTACAAGAAGTCAGTTATTAGCAGCCACATGCCTTGAAAACACTTAACACCACTGTACTATGATTGTCACTGTCATTGTAATATTAAGCATTATCGGGGTATTGTTTTTGTTTTTTTTTATTTACAAAATGGCATGATGGTAGGACAATGCCACTGTAACAGGCAAGAAGACTGAATCCCTACATTGAACAATAATTCTGTTAATAATAACAATAATATATGGTGACATATTGTTACATCTGTGTGTCTGTCTGTCTGTCTGCCTGTCCCGTCCATGTGCTTTTGTTTTGGTCATGTGATCTTTGTTGTCATGCCCTATGTGCCTCTGTTTGTTTTGGTCATGTGCCCCTCCTGTCTCCGCCCCTTCCCAGGTGTTGCTTGTTTGTCTGGTTCATTTATACTCCCTGTTGTCCCCTGTGTGTTTGCTTGGCATTTTGTGTTCTTAGAGTATGTTTGTGTTCTTGTAGTAAGTTTGGTTCCATGTTAGTTTGGTTTCTTGTTGTATGTTTTGACCCTTGAGTGTTGGTTTGTCATCCTGTTTCCTGGCTATTTGGTTTGCTTCTGTCTTTGGTTTTGTTCTGTTGTTTTGTGTTTGATTAAAAACTACTTGCATTTACGTCCTGCCTCCTCGTCTACCCACCCTTCCGTGACACATGTAAGGATACAGCTTTTAATTATGTTATTGTAAGTGTACAAAAATATCCGAGTTAAACTTTGTCAATATGAATCTTTATGTGGCTCTGTGAACTTTGTTCCCTTAAAAACTGAATTATTAAAAAATAAATTAATAAATGTCTGCAAAGAGAGGAGTCTCTCTGTGGCCATGTGTTGTTATCTAAATCTGAAGAACCTCCGAGAGCAGCTTATATTGTATGCCTCAGGCTTTATGTGTACTAACACATGTTGCCAAAAATATGGACACATTGATTTTGGAACATGCTGGTTTAAATGTACCAAATTACTCTATCTGAAAAAAAGTTGCTCTGTGTTAGCCAATTAGCTCCCTAGGTTGTGTCCAAAACCACAGTCATAATTATGAGTCACTGTATGGTCATTCAAGTGGGAGAAAACGAATGGGACGTGGGAGTCTTCCGTAGTTTCCTGATCTGATATGGCGAGATGTTTGGTGTATATTCAAACTATATTACAAATGAAACCAAAAGGTTTTGGATATCAAAAGACTGGATATAAATGATAGCTGTTCATTTTGTGATGTAGAAAGGGAAACTATTGAATATTTTTCTCCCCCATTGTAAGTTATTTTTGCCATGCAGTGGTTCAATTTCTGAATGCAAAGCATTATACAGATGTATTGCTACATTTTCACAGATTTAATATTCCTAAAAATGAAAAATACAGAACTGATTTATTTTTAATACGGGGTAAATATCATATACATAACTTTAAGCCCTGTTTTTAGTGTTTTTAAAACAGCCTTTCTACATATACATTGATTGTATTAAGGTCTCTAAAAACAATAAACCTAATAAGACTATGTACTTTTTGCCACAACTAATTCTTTTCTATGTGTAATGCTTGATGGTTAATATTTTTGTATGTATATATTTCAGAGTTGTAGGTAAATGCATTTAAAAAAAAAGTCAAACAAACACACACCAAGCAAAACTGCTCTAATCAGAATATCGTCGCTGTCAAAAGAAAAATATGTATCTCCATTTTTGTTGATTTTTATTTTTATGTCTCTTATGATCAAATGAGTTACTTTTTACCCTATGTGGAAATTTCTTGACGAATGAACAAATAGAAATGGTACAAAACTGCTTGGTAAGACGTCTGGTTCCATTGACTTCCATTCAAATGAAATTAGGTTTTTGGCCTCTCCTGTAAAGTTGCCATTTTGAAGATAGCCGTTTTCCTTTGGACAGCAACGATATCTACATCATAAGATCCACCACAAGATCATAAGCGATTTCTAGCATTTCCAGAATATTATGGGAAATTATTCCACAGCGAGCATACCCAGGGTCTTCTGAGGGAAAACTGGCTGGGAGGGTTTTTCCCCCACTCACTATCAATCAGAAACTTCGTAATGGCTCATTAAAACCACCTCTCAACTTTCTAAATGCTTCCTTCCATCGAATGGACCAACACAGCCATCAGACATAGTGAACACAATAAGCAGCCCATACAACAAACCTTTTCCACCAGGCTCATTTTGCACAAGTCTCATCCCCCTCTTCATAATTAGCTTTATTTATACATCACCTTTCATACACCGTGTGCATCCCAAAGAGCTGCACAATTAGGGAAATTAAAATCAAGAAATAATTGATCCAAAAGTTTCAAACAAAATTATTAAATAGAAAATGGAATAAAGTTACAAAGTATCAATACATACAACATATACAATTAAAGGCTGGTCAAAGAAAGCTAACTGGTTTTAAATGCAAAACTTTAGTGTAAAATAACAAAATAAGTAACATAACTAATAATAATATTAAAGATACAATGAATCAATACATAAAATACATACAATTTAAAACAAAATAACAATGAAATGTTCATGAAAATGAAATAAGGTTACATAAACGTCAATACATACAAACACATCAACAGTCACAACGACCATTCAACAACTTTTACCTCACTCAACATTAACACCCATACTGCAAAATGGACGAAGCTCATAGAGCTTTTTAAACCTCAACTATGACGACAGCAGTGCTTCTTCCCTGTAGCTTTGAAATGGCTTGTTAATGAGCTGATAAGTTAATGAGCTGATGAGTTGTAATCCAGTGTGTGGGGAAGAGGGAAAGCACGGGTGGGCAGGGCAGGGTTTCTAGGACCAGGGTTAAGAAACCCTGTACTACAAAGTGCACCTGCCTGCTAAGTGGACTTAATTAAACTGATAAAGAATGGAGACGACAGGTACGTGTACTTAAGTGGGTGCTTGGCGTATAATGGAGTAAAATAGCCTTCCTCAGTGCTGCAACCACACAAAGTAAAACCACACACATGCTTAAATAAAACCACACAGTTTATTTAGCACTATAAAAATAAAACTCTTATTCTTATCCCCCACTTCCTGTTTCCTTCCCTGCCTGTTTCTGTCTTTGTTTACTTTGCCTCATGTTCCGGTAATTTCCATGTACTTCTGTTTGTTTTGGCTGCTCCTTGTCTCCACCCCCTTACCTGTTCCCAGTCTCTGGCTCCTCCTGTTCCCAGCTGCTCCCAGGTGTGGCATCATTATTGTGACTGTGTTGTGATTATTTTGTGGTTGTTTTGTTGCTGCTGCCACCATTTCTGCCTGCCCTCCAACTCCTGTTAACAGCAAGTCGTCACATTTCTATTTTTACATTATTTATCTACCAATTAAATAAATTAATATTTTAAATCTACAGTTTCATTAAGCGTAAACAATGCACAGTGCTCTCTTAATTAGTTATGGCCCTGCTTGCACAGCTTCTGAATAACACAGGATGATCAGTAACACCTGGCTGTATAACACATTCATAACATCTTACATAAACACTTCATAATGCATTAATGAATGTTTAAATATGAATAGGAATGTTTAGCATTCATTAAGTGTACATGCTTTACATGTAATTAATATAGAGTACGAAGTCATTTGACTGAAATATATTTTTCAAAATAAAAGTCCTCAATTATTATTTGTCAAACTATTTTATTTTCAGTGAAACGTTTCATTTCTGGACAGGCAAAATAAAAGTCTGACACTTTGTATTTTGCTGCTTGTTATTCTTTCTGCTTTCTACCCTTCGTCATCTTTAAATTTGTGCTGTGCCAGAAGTTTCATTCAGCAGGTCCATACACAATTTGGGAAAACGTCACTCACCCTGAGGTTAAATGGTTTGGGGTTAAATGCGCATCCTTAGAGATTTTATTGTAGGGATGTCCTTCCTCACTTATTGTACTGGGGACATAATCATATAAATAAGCACATGTATAATTGTACTAACTTAATAAGCTTAATAACACATTCCTCAACAGCATATAGACTGCTGAAATATCCCTTCCTGTCCAAAGGGATAAGGTACTTTTATTTTGCCTGTCTAAAAACAAACAAAAAAAAGTTTGTCAAAATAATAAATGAGGACTTTTACACTGAACCATGTCTCTCAGTCAAATGACAGAATTTCAGGTTAATATCATGTAAAACATGTACACTTCATGAACATGATTTAAACACTCATAAATTACCTATAAAGGGTTTATGTAAGATGTTATGAATGTGTTATGCAGACCACCTTCAAGTAAAGACTTACAGAAAGATTTGCAGGACCACAGGAACTTGTACCGACTGGCCACTTCTTTGACTGCACTTCCTTGTACCTACCCTCACTGTCCATGTTATCAGCTCCACCCTTCTTTTGCCCTTTTGTTATTACCATCTGTAGATCATCTGCTTCTCTTCAGTAGTCAGAACCGGCACAGGGCAGGTATTGTTTGCAGTGGTGGAGAGTAAGGAAATAAGTGTAATGTGTTACTGTACATAAGTTCTTCCGGATATCTGTACCCCCATTTAGGGGGTCTGGTTACTTTAACTTCACTACAGTTCAAAGTCTAATATCATACTCTTTACTCCACTACATAATGTCCAAACGAAGGAGGCAAAAAACGAGCCCACCAATCAGGGGACAGCGCTCACTTTGTTTTGAGCTTGTTGTTACTTGAGCTTGGTTCTAGCTAATGGAAACTGTTCTCCTTCAGTGCTCTGTGCTTATGATGATTGAAATAGACGTCAGTGTCAGACTAATGAATGAGCTTCTATTAAAGACTGGTGGACTGAGAGACACTAGAGTCTCTTGACCTACACTGAGCTGATTAAGAGTCTTGTTCCAGATAATAGAACATTAGAGCCATAATAAACCATGCTCCTGTTACTCTCCATACTTAAGTATATTGAAGGTAAATAGTCCAGTGGAGGTCTAAATTGGTGGATCTGATTGGTGGGCTCCATAGTTCCATGTAATGTATTGCTATACAATATTTATAACAGGAGACATAATGTAACGATGTAAATGTCAATAACAAGCTATAACAAATAATAACCACATGAATGACTATGATGATAATAGTACAATTATTATTGCTAATAATATAATTATACTAATTAACAAATTAATTATGTATTTGTAACATTAAACATTAATATGGTATGCAGTGTTGGGTGGCAATAGGATATGGAATATGGAGGCTGTTATACAGGGTTGTTATTGTCTCTCTGTCTCTCTGTCTCTCTGGTTAAAAAAAAAAAAAGTCAGGTGACCTTCAGTTTACCTAGACAGAAGCCACCTGGGGAAGAAAAAACACATAAAATGATAAAAAAAAAAAAGTAAAACGATAAGCAACGCCAAAAATGGAAAGTCAGTGAGCTGAAATTGGCTTCCTTATTAGTTCACTTTATTATTTTAATGTAGTTAATTATCCACCATGTTAGATGATAAATACCATGTTTCCTTATTCATTGTTCCTTGTTTGTTTATTTCTTTATGTATTTATTTATTCTTATGTATCATTTCCAGCAGCACTTTGCAGTGAAGGGTACAAGTATCATAATTTCATACACTGGAATACTTTAAAATGCATGTTTATATGACTTACTTGTTTTTCTTCCTTCCTGCAGCAGTAACCATGTCTGGTCATGGACTAATTCTCCCATTCACATTCCAGTCTTTTCCCTTTAGTGCTTTGTTTTGATTTATCCTACATCCTTGACACTCATTCATCATACAATATGACTGAAATGCTGGAGCCTATCCCAGCGCTCATTGGGTGGAAGACAGAAAACACTCTGGACAGGCTGCCTGTCCATGGCAGGGCAGAAACACAGACATACACAGTCATACACACACACTCTCACCTAGGGGGCAATTTAGCATCTCCAAGTTACCTGACTGTATGTCCTTGGATTGGGGGAGGAACATGCAAACTCCACATAGAGAGGATGCTGGATGCCCCATTTCCACACCCGCTGTACATTGAGGTTTGGGAGCGTTACTTTAGATATGCATTCTGTTACTGATCACTGAGTAACTGATAAACAATGTGATTTTAACCTAATTTTCAGAATTATTACACTCATTATCAAATCATCAAGTTGCACAAATCGTTGCACTCAAGAGAAATCAACCTACAGGGTCATTAGCATGCCTCACAATGTCAAACCTATCCACCAAGTATTGTGGTAGATGGGTTTGACATTGTGAGACATGCTAATGATTTAAGTTCCACGCTCGGATCATGCATGTGATGTAAGCAAAGATGGGCCTTATCACTGTACCTGACTGACCCACTGGCCATGACTTCAGACACTCAGCAATCCTGTTGCCAGAACCACTGGCAGACGGCTGCACAACCCAGAACTACATGCACGCAGACTGTTACAATGGTTGCCCTTAACACCACATCGACATCATCAATGACTGCTATGGTGTCGTGCCACTGTCATGGAGTGTCTCAGTGATGAGTCCCGCTTTTGTCTTGGAATAGATGACCAAGAGGAGGCTCCGTGGTCAGCACCAAGATGAGCGGTTTGTTGCCATGCCTCACATGTCCAGAAGGCCTGGTGTAACTACAGCTCGACCCCTACCAGGAACTGTGTGAGGATATTCAAGCTGCATAGGATGGATTACTACAGGATACCATTAGGAACCTCTGCAACTCCATGCTAAGATGTATGCATGTAGTATTACTGAGAGACACTACTGATCTATGTGTAGCTGAATGGATATTGTCCATATCAGTCTAAATTTAACATCATTTATTGTTCCTGGTAATCTTGAAATATAAGCTGAGAGCTGAACCTGACTCAGTCATGGTTCCTCCTCTACAACATCTGGAGGATACGACCCTTACTCTCTCAGGAGGCCACCCAGCTTCTTGTCCAGTCTCTGGTCATTTCAAGGTTAGACTACTGCAACTTACTCCTGACTGGTCTTCCTCTACGGGCCATCAGTCCCTTGCAACTGGTCCAGAATGCAACTCCGATGCTCGCCTACAAAGCCAACAATGGACCAGGCCCTCCGTATCTAATGGCAATGGTTAAGAGTTGAGCTGTACTTGAAGCTCGAAGGGCTCAAGGTACAGATCGACTCTTAACCATTGCTTGATCTTCCATCCTTGAAGACTCATGGAAGACAAGTGTCCAGACTTGACTCTGTCCTGGCTCCCACTGAACTCCCACTACCTTCAAGCGCAGACTGAAGACCCATCTCCTTATAACGCACTTTAGTGAGTGAGCACTAGTAGATGTGTAAGTTATATGCGTATACTGAAATACTTTGTTTTGCACTTATATTCATAATGACCTTTCTTCTCTATAGGTATGAGCGCTGGGCTGGGTTGCCAGGTAGTATATAAAGCATGTTTGCTTTATATATGTCTGTGTATTGTTCTCTCTAGTTTTCAGCACTGGCCCGTGTCCGGTCCATGTCTGAGCACATGGAAAGTTTTAGGCTCTAACCTACTAGCTGGAAAATATTATCCAACAGAACACTAAGCACGGCTGTAAGTCTCTCTGGATAAGATAGATGCCTTCAATATATATGTCAATGTAATATGCAGATGTATGGTTCCATTGTGGTGCTGCATTGGCAACTTGCTGTGACATGCTAAAAAATCTCAGAACACCCAGACAAGGTAACCTGGTAGGGGCCTAGCAGTTTTTTGTGCCCAGGGACCAATAACATGATGGCCTGGGCTCGAGCATGTTATCATACCTTTCTGGTTTCTTCATCCAAACTCACTCCATTCACTCTCTAATCACAGGACATTGTTCTGAACTCATGTGCTTCAGAAGGAAATGATGATTGCAAAACCTAATCTTGTCTCAAACGCAATAAACCCAGGTAATTAATATAGCGTTTATGGCAGCTTATGACAGAAAAATAGTACAATTACAGAACAAGGTTTCCTGAAGGTGATTTCCTCCTCAAAATATAAGTCAGGCTCCGGGCATCTAGATTCAGTTCAGCAGTCATGGCCAAAGTGGATGCAGTGGTGGTGTTGCTGCTTTTGAATGCCCTGGGACCAACTACTGGAATCAGGCTGGATGGAAACGGATACACCGACATTCTTGTAGCCATCAACCCAGCTGTACCTGAAAATGAAGAGCTCATCAATCAAATAGAGGTACTGTTTCATGTAATCATATTTGAATGAAATTAGACATGCCAAGTCAGTCTAAGAGGCAAGGCAGGGTTATATTATTACATGATACGGTAAATAACAAAAAGTGTAGCAGCTTCAATAAATTACGTTAATATATCTTTAAAAAACAGTTCACCTGAATTTAAAATCACCTCTACTGAGGGTCTTATACTTGCAGCTTGAAATCCATAAAATGTTTAAACTAGCATTTAAATGTAGAATTAATGTTTAAATTAAATGAAATATGAAGTATACAATTTTAAATGAGGACGTTTGGGATTTTGTATTGCCTATATGATCATTGTTTTGACCAACGGCATACTATATTAGAATAATTAGAGGAGATATGTATATTGCAATCATTTAAATAGAACATCTGAAATAACAATACTGCTTAAGCATTGTTAGAACTCGAGTAGTATACACTACGGTACACTCTAGGTACACCCTAAAGATCCATCCATCTTTCCATTCATTCATCTATCCATCCATCTTCTCAAACTGCTTAGTCCAACTAGGGTTATGGTTGCAGTAAGGACAGCATAACTTCCTTCAGCTCATTCCGGGGGACCCCAGGTCATTTCCAGGCCAGCTTAAAGATGTAAAAAAACCCAGAGTACCTTAATCTGTTTTCTTTCTGATTGGGTTAACCATGTGAACAGGCAAACAGTGAACATGTACCTAGTAAAATCTTTGAATAATGTCCCAATAACCAACCACCTGATATATTAGATAGAAAGTCAGTGTTTGCTTGGTTTTAAGTAATGTTCATTCTGGGTGAACTACTTCTAGGACATTCTTATTTTGGAGTACATCAAGAATTTCATTTATTAATAAATTAATAAATTAATAAAATAAAAAAGAGGACACCCCTCTTTTATCTTTATTTATTTATTTATTTTATTTTATTTTATTTTTTTCTTCAGTCTTATTTCTGTGGACTTGTAACAGACTATGGGTGTTGCGGTGTTAAAAAATAAAATAAACACTTGTTAACAAAAAAACAAAACAAAAGAAACCCTCCTAAAAAAGCTACTGGTTAATGCCAAAGCTAAAACTTGAAACTTATTGTTACATATGTTCATTATACCTACATCACAATGTAAGCCTACTAGAGGTAGTAAATACGCTACCTGAGTTGACTTGTTTTGTTCAGACAGATGAAACGGTACTTTACATAGATCCCACATCTCTTTTGCAGAGTTTCTACTGTGTTCCTCAATTCGTCACACCTCAGTAGCATTTCAGTGTAAAGCTAATACAATTTTTTTATTTTTTTTGCCCACAGCGAATGATTATTAATGGATCGGAATATCTGTTCCAAGCTTTAGACAAGAAGGTGTTCATCAAGGAGGTGAAAATACTAGTCCCACCAAACTGGAACGGAACTTACCATAAAGCAAGAAGAGAAACCTACAAAAGGGTAGAAACTGAGTTGGTTTATCTTCTTAAATATTGACTGTGGAGATAATATTGATTATCATTCATGAAATGATTGGGCTCGTTATTTCCATGTAGGAATAGTCTTGATGTTATTTCTACTGACGTGATTTCCTACTGTAGGCCAAAATAATCATTAACCTCCCAGACCAAGGACAAGGTGACGATCCATACACTAACCGGTTAAAAGGCTGTGGAGAAGAGGGCGAGTACATTCAATTCACTCCAGACTTCCTCTTGGATGACACTCTCCTGAATGCATATGGGCCTAGAGGTAAGCACTAATTTAATACCAATCATATTCTATAAAGAGAATAACAAAGGATATTGATGACATGAGGCATTTGTAATTCACAATGTGAGTACATATGCCATCAGCAGTGATGATATAATAGCATCTTAATGAAATATGTTTAATTATTTTCAGGAAGGGTATTTGTGCATGAATGGGCTCACCTCAGATGGGGGGTGTTTGATGAGTATAATGAGAAAGAGCCGTTTTACTTTTCTACGACCCAGGAGATCCAACCTACAAGGTCGTATCAACTTTCTATGTTGGAATTTTATGCACAACATCAAACTTTGTTTATACTTATGAATTTCTGCTTGTATATTGGTTTACCTCAGATGTACCAACCAGATATCCGGACAGTGGTTTGAACCGGTCAATGGAAATTCTCTGCCTTGCCGCAGTGATGTGCGAACTGGGTTACCTACTAAGGAATGTCAGTTCTTTCCAGACAGAGATCAACAAACAAATGCATCAATAATGTACCTGCAAAGCATAGACTCTGTAAGTTGGACATATAAATAATTTTTTTATTATTAGCTCTAAACTAGAGACGTATACAGCCCCAAGACTTCACTATTAAACAGCTAAAATCGCTAAGCATATTCTTTGGTGGGCGCCAATGAGATCACGTTGGCCAGGAATTTATTTCAGTCTTTACTTTTTGATGCTCATGTACAGGACACTGTCTAACACGGTAATTCATTCTGTAGGTGACAACATTTTGCAGTGAAGAGGAACACAACGCTGAAGCCCCAAACCTGCAGAACCAGAAGTGTAACAACAAGGCTACACGTACCGTGATATTTCAGGACTCTGTAGACAAGGATGCCCTTCGGAGCTTAACACCTCTACAATCCTCACCACCAGCCCCAACATTCCTCGTAATCCAGAGGCGACAAAGGGCCGTCGTCCTCATCCTTGATGTCTCTGGAAGCATGCGAGTATGTAAATAATGCAGCAAAATTTTGTAAAAGGGGAGCAAATGCACCAAAACTCGTATGAAACAGAGTCTTAAGTCTGGGAAGGCAGTTTGGCCTGAGCCCACTAAAGATGCTGTGCCAGTGCGAAAGGAAGCTAGGCCTCTTGCCATTGAGAGTATATGTTGGGGCTGGCCCATAAGCTAATAGATGGGGAATGTGCTGGGCCCAGCCAGTGATCTGGGTGGTAAAATGTGCATTGCAATAGTTTGAAACTAAACAACAGGGAGAGCACCTAGAATTACTTCATTAGATGAAGATGAAGTTCACATACAGTTAACAATAGCAATTCAAATCTATTGTTCTTGATGTTCACATGCAGAGATTTGATGAGGAATTAATTCTTTATTCACAACAGGCAAAGACAACTAATTTGAAGACATGGCGTGTGGTCAGATGCCTGTCAGGGCAGTCAGATTTTATTACACAGATTGATATTTCAGCAAAATACAAGCAAACATAACAAAAGGGCAATGCGGAGTCAAAAACGGAGAGACAGGCAAGGGTCAAAAACCAAGGAAATGGACAGACCAGTGAACAAATCCAAAGGGGTAATCCAAGAAAGTAACTAGGTAAACAGAATGATAGTCCAAAAAAGGGGGGGCAAACAAACCAGGCAACCAATATCAAAGAGAGAATCAAAGTCAAAGGGAATCAGAACCAGAGATCACAACAGAGAAATGCAAGAGGAAATACTCGGTAATCCAAACAGAGTTTGGCAAAACTTCGCAACATGTGTGTGTGGTGGGGGAGGTGGGGTGGTGATAAGAAGCAGGTGTGTGTAATCAGTACTCAGATTTGGAATGAGAGAATAGGGTGCGATTGGCTGACGGGGGATGTCAATGTGACGTCATGGGATAACGCATTCTGAGAAATGGAGTCCGGGAGATCAGAGGTGTCAGGGAAACCCGGAAGCTTCATAATGCCTCACACTCTTAGTTGCGACAAATGAACACTCGATACCTACTGAAAATGGACAACTGAATGTGGAAATTGTATAATATTGACACTGTGCAGTATTTGGTTTCTTATATTCTTTTCTTTAAAGGGTCAGAGAATTCTCAGACTACAACAAGCCGCTGCATTGTTCTTGAGGGATATTGTGGAGGAGGAAGCCTCTGTGGCCATTGTGCAGTTTAGCACTGATGCTCGCATTATCAGCCCATTGGCTAAAATAGAGGGTATGGCCTCCAGAGAGAATTTAATCAGACAGCTGCCAGCAACTGCCTCTGGATCCACAAACATGTGTAAAGGACTTGCAAAAGGCTTTGAGGTAAGACACAGCATGTGCTTTTATTTTGTATTGCTTTAATCAATACAAGCTCAATCAGACTAGATTTTCATAGAATGGAAAAATGTTTTAGTCTAACACTCAGTGTTGACTAAAGCAAGCAAGTCAATCCACAAATGATTTAGAATCCTAATAACAATATTATATATTTTTTAGGCCCTCCGAAAAGATGATGGAAGCACAATAGGGGATGATGTCGTATTTCTGACCGATGGAGAAGCGACTGATAATGTGGCAGACTGTTTAGACTCAGCGGTGGACAGTGGAGCCATTGTTAATACTTTGGCACTCGGTCCAAGCGCCTCGAACGTGCTCATAACCATGGCGAATCTAACAGGTAATACAGATAGTGGAAGTGTAATGATAAAGACCCTTTCACACCTGGTCACTTCATGTAACTAGTATCTGGTTTGTATCCTTATTCACATGCATTTACAGCTGGTAGTCAAACACATCCCCGATTAGTTGGATTGTAATCCAATTGCTGAGTTGGACGGAATATGCGAATACACTTGTTACTCAGTAGCCAATCACAAACCATATATTTGCTCAGTGTACATCATCTGCAGTTTGTTTTGAACAGTAGTGCATCTCCATATTACTATGAAGCACTAGGCAGGTCCTAACTATGTGCGTCCTCCATAGATCATGTCCCCAGTGAGGTACTGCATGGGGTGGAGTTTGGGTTGTAGAGGTAGGGGTTTGTACAAATGTGTTTATACCTCTATAACATGTGTCTCAGACCATTTTCGGACCAAAATCAGATTTGAATCTGTTTTGAATGTGCCTTGGAATCGCTTACACTGGCCTTTGTTTTGGCTGATATGCTCATGAAGTGACCAGGTGTAAACATGGTCATAGAGTGTTCACCTTTGTTCAATCAGTAAGGTGAGTCTGATGATGGTTCCAACATGTTTTCTTGTTTCTATTAGAGGGACGTTTTGTGGTGGCCAATGAGACTTTGCTTTCCAACCAACTTGTGGAAGCCTTTTCTTCACTAGCACTGTCAGATGGAGATCCCATCAAGCAAACGATCCAGGTGAGCTTCATGATGGCAGAAATGGTTGACCTGAACTTGGTGGACTTGAAGTGTCCCTCACTGATGTGCTTAATTTGTACAGCTTGTGAGCACTGGAACGAGCACATTTGATTGGTTCAATGGAACGGTGCCCATAGACCACACTATAGGAAACAGCACCACGTTTACAGTGCTCTATGAAAGAAGTGAACCTAGCGTGTACATAGAGTCGCCAAGCGGTTCGGTGTATAATCAGACTGATGCCACTCACAATACAGCTACAAAGACCATCACCTTAAATATTCCTGGAACTGCAGAGGTAAGACAGCACTGCTGGACAGCCCATATTATTTCAATGTAACTTATGAAGGATAACAAAATACAACCTTGATCCTGCTTCCTCTTGTACACACCAGCCTGGAAACTGGAAATACAGCTTCCTCAACAGAGAATTGACCGCTCAAACCATCACCTTAACAGTAACAAGTCGGCCAGCCCGTCATGATGTTTATCCAGTCACGGTTGACGCCACAATGAGCCAGCTAACCAGTGATGGCCGTAACCCCTTGGTAGTGTTTGCTGTAGTCAAGCAGGGGAGCCTTCCTGTGCTGGGGGTCAATGTCACTGCCACTCTCCAATCAGATACTGGGCATACAGTACAATTA
Organism: Prochilodus magdalenae; assembly: GCA_024036415.1. Classification (NCBI taxonomy): domain Eukaryota; kingdom Metazoa; phylum Chordata; class Actinopteri; order Characiformes; family Prochilodontidae; genus Prochilodus; species Prochilodus magdalenae. The sequence goes on along the minus strand of JAMWET010005344.1, from coordinate 62,258 downwards.
TATCTCCTGGATAACGGAGCAGGTACTACTCCGGAATTCTGTCTACTTGTGATTAAACATAACAGGTGTTAGTAAATATGTATTATGGACCACATAAGATCTACATATTAAGCATGAACTCTTCTTTTACAGGAGCTGATGTTGATAAAGATGATGGCATCTATTCTAGATATTTCACAAAATTGAGGACGGGAAGGTACAGTCTGAAAGTGGATGTGAGGGACTTTGTGGACGTAAGGAAGAAGCTTCTATTGAACAAATACAGTGGTGCTCTGTACGTCCCTGGATATATTGTGGATGGTAAGTATGGCAAACTTTCAGTCACGTTACGTAAAGTAATAATTCTTCTTAGAAGAGAGAAGAGAGTTTGTTTATTCAAGGTGGACATCCACCATTGTAGACCTCTCCTCTATTGCCTAACCACAACATTCACAATGCTGGCCTTCACAATGTTTGGCCTAGCCCTGCTGTACATCATCAAAAACGTATTGCCTGACTCTACATCCAGAAGGACTTTGCCTAGTTTGCTTCTAGCTTGCTTCAAGAATGACGGACAGCTTTTGTAGCTATTTTGAAACCCAGTAGGTTAAAAATCATAAAGATGAGTAAGCAATCTATGCGGTTTGGAATTTCTGTGAAATGAAGCACCAAGGCTCCAATCCAGCTCTTCTTTTTCAGGTCAAGTAGAGCTGAACCCCCCGAAGCCCCCAGTGAGTGTTCAGTCAGCAGATGTAGGCAGCTTCACCAGAACAGCCACTGGAGAGAGCTTTGTGGTAAGTGTGCCCCCAGGTGTCACCCCACCAAACTTCCCTCCCAACAAAATCACAGACCTGAGTGCTGAAATCCAGGAGGACACTTTGCTTCTCAGCTGGACGGCACCTGGCGAGGACCTTGATCAGGGAACTGGTAAGCTTGCACCGTTCCACTTTAGAAGACACCTTGCTATAGCACTTAGATGTGATGATACTTAGATACTGATGGTGTTTTCTTTCTTCTCCTTTGAAGCCGAATCCTATGAGATTAGATGGAGTGAGCGTTTGGAAGTGCTCCAGAACAACTTCAGCAGTGCCAATCTAGTAAACACGTCTGCACTCCAGCCACAGGAATCAGGGCTGGATGAACGGTATTCCTTCTCTCCTGATGTCCCGATCCAAAATGGAACCACTCTATACTTTGCTATCCAGTCAGAGGACAAGGACACAGTGAAGTCTGAGATATCTAACATTGCCCGAGCAACCAAGTTTGTCCCAAGTCCCAGGCCTTCAATAGTTCCAATTACAATTCCAGGCCTGAATCTCACCGTTATAGTCATCTCAGCCTGTGCAGTAACCATGGTAGCATGTCTCATAGCAGCTATAATCACATGTGCAATGATCCGAAGGAAAGTTATTAAAGCTTAAAGTCACAGAACAAATTGCTGATGCTCAGCATATGATCTGTACTGAAGGGATATTTTAGCCAGAAGTGGCAAACAAAAAAAACTGTCGACCTTGTTATTATTGACATTAGCATTTTTGTAGCATTAGCATCTTCTGTTTTAGCTAATGCTGCTCCTAGCCTTTTCAGGCCTTAAGCAAAACCTGCTTAAGGGGGGCTTCCAAAGACCAAAGACTGCTTGTTCTGCAAGTTTGGTTTGTTCAGGTGTGAAAGTTATTTTTAGCCAGAGGAGCCGTCCAGACAATGAACGTCTGGTTATCCTAAAATTGGTGATCTGGGGTTTGCATGTCCGTTGCATGTGTTGTATGTGTGGAACCTATTTGCTCCTAGTGCCCCATGTGGAGTTTGTATGACTGGTTCAGTTTGTAACCCGACTGCTTCAACTTCTTGCATCACTTCCCCTTTTGAGTTTCGTGATGGTAGGGAAATGATGAGGAGTCTACAAAGCAAAAATGATGAGTACTAGTTTACACAAACTACTGACCAACAAACATTAAGTAATACTGTACATATATTACTTTAAACACCACATAATGTGTACCTAATATTAGGACATAACTGCATTTATAAATCGTGTTTACTTCTTTGTTTATATATGGTGTGTACATAAATGATGACTGAAAACATCTGTTTAACTCGCTGTAGCCACTTTCAAGTACTATGTACCTGTAAATAGTGCATGTAAAAATTAAATGCAGAATATTTTCACTTTGTCTTTTGCCTTTGCTGATTGTATATATTTCCAGGATGTTATGATCACATATTTTGGCAGTCAGTGTGGTGCAACAGTCAAGAGACGAGTTATTAATTTATCAAGGGAAATCTCGAAGAAAAGTAGATATAAGATAATAAGTGAAACTAAGGAGGGGGGATGATGGGACTGGTCTAATTCTCCTTGTTACAGATGTTAAGCACTGACCTGGCTGATGGCATGTTGGCTCTCTATACAAAACAGAACATATGGTGGGGTGTTCACATTTAGAAGGGCCATATAATGAAGAATGGTGATGAAGAAAATGATTCTCATTTTTACTAAATCAAAGTAGTTCGCAAGGCTGAGTTGCATCCTCCGAGTTTGGCCGAAATAAGGTATTTTTTCTGGCAAGTGGCCAAACAGTGGGATCTTTGAAGGTCACGGGGAAGTAAATAAGACCCAGCATTTGACACATGGAGAAACTTTTATGTCTTGGTGATGCCACTTTATTTAATTTAATTTATTTAATGTTTTGTCCCTAATATTATTACTACCATTATTATTATTATTATTATTATTATTAGTGGTAGTAGGAGTAGTAGTATTTAGCTCTGAAAATAAAGCATTAAATCTTTAAATCATCGAATTAAATTCATGCAACACTAAATACATAATACAATAAACAAAAAATATATAGTAAATTTTACTCTGCAACAAAAAGTTGTAAATGTGTCTTATTATGGCTTTGTCAGGCCGACCACCAGAGGTCCAACTCGCCGGAGTTCTCCCGCACCTGTCCCCTCTCACCTGCTGCTTCTGTAATTCCCTGTTTGTTGTGCCTTCAGAATACTCCCTCTGTTCTGGACCGTTGACTCCTCTGGACCTTAGTTTTGTATTTTTGGAGATCTTCTGAGCGTTTGAATTTTGAGACTTTGGCTTTGGTTTTTGGACTTCTTCTGGGTGTTACTTTCTTTGGACTATTTCTGTTTGTGTGTTTTCTGCTGCATTGAGTTGGCTAATAAATCCTACTATGGATCCAACACCTGTGTCTGGCCTGCCACCATTACAGGCTTATAGTAACCAAATATTCGCACATGCCACAGTTACTTATTTTGCTAAATTGTTGAAATATAAAATGACTTTACAGAGATTTCAAAAATAGAGCCAGTGCCAAAATAAATATGTCCATAGATTAGTCATTTATACATCAGCAGCGGGATTTCAAAATCAGCATGGAATTTGACTTGCAACCAAAATAGTGCTGATAAAACTGGATGAAACTTTATCAAACTTCCTAGTTCCCAGATTCTTAAGAACTGAGGTAGTGTTTACACAGCCTGTAGGATGGTGTATTTCTGCCTAAAACATAGAAATACTGTCTTAGTAGGGTGTTCTACGTTTTGCATATGCTACAAGTATTATTTGATTTTAATGTCTGTAAAAGGTTTTAGATGATAGATGGATTGTTGCTGGTACACTGAACATTGGTCTATCTGACAGTTTTAAACTGCATTAGGCCATGCCAGACACCCTTTGTAGCTGATACAGTGGAGTAATGAACTGTAGGAATTGTATTCTATAGGCTGGATATTACATTGAGACATCTGTATCTGACTTGGAAATGGTGAATAGAAATGATTAGAAAATGTTTCAGTGTGTTGAATGTTGTGCAAATAAAGAAAAGGTAAAATAATAATAATAATAATAATATCGTCACTGTACAAAGAAAACTTGTATCTCCAAAGTGGCAACTTTACAGGAGAGGGCCAAAACCTAATTTAATTTTAATATATGTCAATAGAGCCAGATGTCTTTCCAAGCAGGTTTTAGTCATTTCTGTGGGTCCATTCATCATGAAATTCCCACACAGTGTAAACAGCATCTGCTGTGTTCAAATGATGCATAAAAGTAAAAAATCAACAAAAATGGAGATACATGTTTTTCTTTGGACAGCGAAGACATAAAAGATCTTCAAATAAAAACATGCCCATATTGTGTTAAGACAGATCAAGTTGGAACAATTGTGGGCTGAATGTCAGGGAACCAGCCTTGTGACCGTAAGGTTGCTGGTTTGATTCCCTCAACTGACAATAAGGACTATAAGGACTGATGTGTCCTTAAGCAAGGCACGTAACCCCCAGCTGCTCCCCAGGCGTTGTGAATAGGGCTCCCCATCGCTGCAGGTAAGTGTGCTCAATGCCCCCTAGTGGGTGTGTGTGTTCACTAGAGTGTGTACCCACATACACTCTAGTGAACACACGTACACTAGAGGGCAGTTTCCCTTTACAGATGGGTTAAATGTGCAAACACAAAGGGCACAAAATGGCTCCACATTCTTTACCTAGAGAATGATTGGCAACACCTAAAACCTAAAAAACCACGGAGCTCCTTTCAAAATGGTAGGGTATGTGCCACCATAACTGTTGCACTCATTCTCAATGTAAAGCTACAGATGCTACAGGGGGACGTGTGATGGTCCTATAAACTTTGGCTCCAAATCCAGACCGAAAGTGAGTCACTGGAAAGAGCTACAAGGTAAAATCTGCTATATGCTAATGCGAGCGGTCCTTCACAGGGTTCAAGTAAAACATGGTAGGTCTTTTAGGAAGAGCTTTCAAATGTCGTGTCTAATCTAGAATGACCAAAAAAAAAAAAAAAAAAACAAAACAAAACAGTATTTTGATTTGCTACTAGACTCGAAAAGGCATGCTAGCACAACGTTAGCATTTTTATTGTTCTTCATGGCCCATATTGGAGGTCTAGCTCATTAATGTCATAGTTGGCCACGGGGGATATCACAACCAGGAGGAAAGTGTTTTGTAGCGTTTCATGGTTAGCCCTTTTTAGATCAACAGTACACTGTTTTTTTATAACTGGTTCTGTTCAGGTTTTGTGGACGCTTGGTGCTATCCAGGGAACCAGTTTGCGTTTGCACCAACCAACCAAGAAAACATCGTTGGACAGCGGTAGTAAACTGTAGTATCAAGATGGCGGAGTGTATGAATTACTTGTGAACATCTGGGCTGTTATTCCAGATCTTTGTTTATATCCAGAACCTACTATTTCTTGGTTTCCCCCATTGTGAACTGGCTTTCAGGTTCCCAACCAGAACCTGTTGGTGGAAAAGGGCTATCTGAGGAACCAATGCAGCCATTAAAAATGTCAGAGGCTGCTGATACATTTACAACTCGCTGACCTTCTACATAGCTGACCTGTAAGTGTTAATCTGGGGCTTTTAGCCTCATGTAACCCTCCACGACCTGCGTCATTAATCTTCATCCCTCTTTTATTAGCTGATAACTGACTCTCAGGGCTGGTGGTGAGACTGCAGATACAGTGGCTGGCGGATGACCAAAGATGTTCTTTGATTCTGAGCCAACCGAATAGGTGTTACCCTTTTGTTCTGTGCTTCATAAACATATAGTCCATAATGTCTTCAGTAGACTTGAGCTTATTTGTTCAAAGCTAGTTTATATCTCATCCAAACTGTAGGCCTGAAGTTTAAGTTGGCGTGTAGAATGTTTGATCCTGTGTGGTGGATCTGGAGGAATAATCGGAAATCTACCTGGTTTTGGTCTTAACGTCCCAATTCTAGACGAATAGAAGTGACACAGTCAACTGCTATTGAAATTAGTACATCTATATACAAAGGACACAGAAATTACAAGAGACACAGAAATAACAATACAGAAGCACACAATAACACTATAAAGTATGAAAGTATAAAAATAGAGTCCTTAGTGTCTGTGTAAAGTCCTTTAGTGTCTGTGTAAAGTACTTTAGTGTCTGTGTAAAGTAAAGTACTTTAGTGTCTGTGTAAAGTATATTCCTTTAGTGTCTGTGTAAAGTACTTTAGTGTCTGTGTAAAGTCCTTTAGTGTCTGGGTAAAGTGAAGTCCTTTAGTGTCTGTGTAAAGTTCTTTAGTGTCTGTGTAGAGTCCTTTAGTGTCTGCGTAATGTAAAGTCCTTTAGTGTCTGTGTAAAGTAGAGTCCTTTAGTGTCTGGGTAAAGTCCTTTAGTGTCTGTGTAAAGTCCTTTAGTGTCTGTGTAAAGTCCTTTAGTGTCTGTGTAAAGTCCTTTAGTGTCTGTGTAAAGTCCTTTAGTGTCTGTGTAATGTAAAGTCCTTTAGTGTCTGCGTAAAGTCCTTTAGTGTCTGCGTAAAGTCCTTTAGTGTCTGTGTAAAGTATTTTAGTGTCTGTGTAAATTAAAGTACTTTAGTGTCTGTGTAATGTCCTTTAGTGTCTGTGTAATGTCCTTTAGTGTCTGTGTAAAGTCCTTTAGTGTCCGTGTAAAGTCCTTTAGTGTCTGCGTAAAGTCCTTTAGTGTCTGTGTAAAGTACTTTAGTGTCTGTGTAAAGTACTTTAGTGTCTGTGTAAATTAAAGTACTTTAGTGTCTGTGTAATGTCTTTTAGTGTCTGTGTAATGTCCTTTAGTGTCTGTGTAAAGTCCTTTAGTGTCTGTGTAAAGTACTTTAGTGTCTGTGTAATGTCTTTTAGTGTCTGTGTAATGTCCTTTAGTGTCTGTGTAATGTCCTTTAGTGTCTGCGCAATGTCCTTTAGTGTCCGTGTAAAGTCCTTTAGTGTCTGTGTAAAGTCCTTTAGTGTCTGCGTAAAGTCCTTTAGTGTCTGTGTAAAGTACTTTAGTGTCTGTGTAAAGTACTTTAGTGTCTGTGTAAATTAAAGTACTTTAGTGTCTGTGTAATATCCTTTAGTGTCTGTGTAATGTCCTTTAGTGTCTGTGTAAAGTCCTTTAGTGTCCGTGTAAAGTCCTTTAGTGTCTGCGTAAAGTCCTTTAGTGTCTGTGTAAAGTACTTTAGTGTCTGTGTAAATTAAAGTACTTTAGTGTCTGTGTAATGTCTTTTAGTGTCTGTATAATGTCCTTTAGTGTCTGTGTAAAGTACTTTAGTGTCTGTGTAAAGTACTTTAGTGTCTGTGTAATGTCTTTTAGTGTCTGTGTAATGTCCTTTAGTGTCTGTGTAATGTCCTTTAGTGTCTGTGTAAAGTCCTTTAGTGTCCGTGTAAAGTCCTTTAGTGTCCGTGTAAAGTCCTTTAGTGTCTGCGTAAAGTCCTTTAGTGTCTGTGTAAAGTACTTTAGCGTCTGTGTAAAGTACTTTAGTGTCTGTGTAAATTAAAGTACTTTAGTGTCTGTGTAATGTCCTTTAGTGTCTGTGTAATGTCCTTTAGTGTCTGTGTAAATTAAAGTACTTTAGTGTCTGTGTAATGTCCTTTAGTGTCTGTGTAATGTCCTTTAGTGTCTGTGTAAAGTCCTTTTAGTGTCTGTGTAATGTCCTTTAGTGTCTGTGTAATGTCCTTTAGTGTCTGTGTAAAGTCCTTTAGTGTCTGTGTAATGTCTTTTAGTGTCTGTGTAATGTCCTTTAGTGTCTGTGTAATGTCCTTTAGTGTCTGTGTAAAGTCCTTTTAGTGTCTGTGTAATGTCCTTTAGTGTCTGTGTAATGTCCTTTAGTGTCTGTGTAAAGTCCTTTAGTGTCTGTGTAATGTCTTTTAGTGTCTGTGTAATGTCTTTTAGTGTCTGTGTAATGTCCTTTAGTGTCTGTGTAATGTCCTTTAGTGTTTGTGTAAAGTCCTTAGTGTTTGTGTACAGTCCTTTAGTGTCTGTGTAAAGCCCTTTAGTGTCTGTGTAAAGCCCTTTAGTGTCTGTGTAGTGTAAAGTCCTTTAGTGTCTGTGTAGTGTAAAGTCCTTTAGTGTCTGTGTAAAGTCCTTTAGTGTCTGTGTAAAGTCCTTTAGTGTCTGTGTAAAGTAAAGTCCTTAGTGTCTGTGTACAGTCCTTTAGTGTCTGTGTAAAGTCCTTTAGTGTCTGTGTAAAGTCCTTTAGTGTCTGTGTAAAGTAAAGTCCTTAGTGTCTGTGTACAGTCCTTTAGTGTCTGTGTAAAGTAAAGTCCTTAGTGTCTGTGTACAGTCCTTTAGTGTCTGTGTAAAGTCCTTTAGTGTCTGTGTAAAGTCCTTTAGTGTCTGTGTAAAGTAAAGTCCTTAGTGTCTGTGTACAGTCCTTTAGTGTCTGTGTAAAGTCATTTAGGTTCTGTGTAATAGAGGTAGTGGTATACCATTTGAGACTTTCTGAGTCTGTCTGTGGAGCAGGACTGGGACAGCAGTCTGCCACTGAATGAGCTCCTCTGCCTGATGATCGTGCTGTGCAGAGGATAATAATAAATAATAGTAAGGAAAATTAAAGACCCGGTTGTGTTGATATTATTTACGCCTGTGAAAATGATGTGGAATGAAGGATAGCAAATTCCAGCTTTACAGGAGAGGGCCAAACCCTAATTTAACTTTCATGTAAGTCTATCTAACCAGACTTTGGGCCAGCGGTTTTGGGCTATTTCTGTTGCTCCTTTTATTATGGAACTCTCACATAATGATGCCTAAAATTAAAACTCCATACTGCTAAGTTGCACTTTTACTCAATATAACTGTTTACAAGCTGTTTGGAAAAAACAGGGCTGCTATATCCGCACTTGCATGCTCAGAGGAGTCCACTAGCTTCCAGCAGGTGGAGCCAGTTGCACCCCGAGTGTGCTTTTAAGCAGCAGCTGTTATGTGAGTAGTGGCTCTGCTCCATGGTGGACTATATCTTATCTAATGATACACGTACTATATGAGACGCTGAGCTACACTGTATGATACTGACACTCCTGTAATATTGGGATGCGGATGGGAGTGCAGGTATTCACAAATCTGAGTTACTTATCAGAACCACTGTCTTGCCTGGATCTCTTGTCAGGTTCTGAGGGGTTTTATGGAATTGGGAATATCAGCTTTCAGCTACAGTGCAGCAGTGAATTGTAATACACTGTAAGATCTTTTAAAACTGGTGTCTCTCCACCAATTCAAATAACCAAATCCAATTAAACCAAATCCAATCAAATTAGACCAGACCAAATCAAATCAAATCAAATCATGTTTATTGTTATGCCACATGTACACAGGTGTGAAAATCTTAGCTACAGTACTTAAATACAGAAAATACAGATTAGACAGTAAATACACACAGTGTTAAACACTGTTAATCTAAATATGCAGCTTTAGATACAGATATATAAAGTTTTCAATATAGAAGCTATGATATATACAGATTTACACATTTCCATACATGCAGTTTGGTGAGTCTGAGGTGGATAGGAGATGCAGGGTATATACAGGGGATATATATATATATATATATATATATATATATATATATATATATATTAGATTATACAATAAGCTTTTAAACCTCAATTGTCAACGAAACAATTGTCATTTCCTTTAAGCTTCATTTAAATTTCATGAATTTTAATATTTTACTCCAACCGATTTATTTAATAAGATTTTTTATTGATCATTTTTTTGTTTATTATTATTACTGTTATTGCTATTATTATTATTATTATTATTATTATTATTACGGTTTTTGATTTTCCACTTTTTTTTAGTTTAGTTTTTTTTTTTTTTTTACCTTTTTATTGCTATTCTTTATGTCTTCTTATTTTGTCCTGCTGCTTATAGTTTGTTTTAGATCATACGTTTAAGTTTACCTTTTTTTCAGTCCCCGTTTAACCTGCTTGGCTCCACTGTAAAAGAGGGTAACTCCCATGTACCATCGAGTCAATGTTAAAGTAGATTGATTGATTGGTTGCTGTAGTTCACATGACATTTGGTTAAGCCAGTGTTTAAAAACCAGTCACTTTTTAATTAGTACATCTTAGTTTTGTGTGTTGACCATCTGTATATGTATTATCAAACCATATTGAACTATTTCAGTAGTTTTAGTGTTGTGGTTTAATATAAATATACAGATTTGCAAAAGTACATAATGTTATATACATACAGTACATGTCAGGAACATGTGATGAATACAATCGGACTGAACTATAACACACACAAGCACACTGAGTACCATCCACAGTGCAGGCTAGAAACAGGAAGTGAACCTCTGTGTTGGTGGCTTCTCTCAAAGCTAATTGGCAGAAGGTGTTTTTCTCTAGAACGGTTAGTGTGAAACCTTGAACAACTTTCAGAAGACCACAGAAGACGATACACCTGAAGACACCTGAACCAAAGTGTTGCTAACGGTCAATCCTGAACAAGGTCAGAAAGAAGCCTAGGTCAACAGCAGAAGGCCTACAGACCCAGGCGCCTTCATGTGTACACTATTAGAAAACACTGCACAGGTGATGTGTTTATGGAAGGACATCATAAAGGAACACTGTGGCCCATCTCAGGTTGCTCAAGACCACATAGATGTTCCACAAAGCCTTTGAGAACATGTTCTACAGACAGACAACCTAACTGTGAAGCATGGTGGCAGGATGTATCATGGTTTGGGGCTGCTCTGCTGTCTCAGGGTCTGGATGCCATGCGATCTTTAAAGGAATTCAAAGGTGCATCAAACATGACCTCAGGCTCAAAACAGACAATGGGTGATGCTACAAGACGAGTCAGAGTCCTCGCCTGAACCCTATGGAGATGCTGTAGCATGACCTGAAGAGGGGTGTGCAAACTAGATCTCCCAGAAACACTGATGATCTGGGACACATCAGCTGGAAGCAATGGTCCAAGGTTCCACTCCAACGTCGTGGTCATCTTACGAGCAGCTACAGGAAGCGTTTGGTGGAGGTCCGGTTGCCAAAGCAGATCCGCAGGTTATTGAATTCATGGGTTCACTTACTTGAGTCTGCACTGTGGACGTTACTCAATCAGTAGTCAATGCAGAAATCCAGATCATTCCAAAAGGTTCACCAGGGGAACCAGGGTTCTTCAATCATGGAGTGCGTTATGTAGGACTGAGCTGACATGGTTGCCGATCACGTGATTCTTTTTCCATTGGCTCTAGTAAGTAGGTCACGTCAACAAAACATGATTCACTACGTGACTGATCGCTGGCGCCGATGGTATGAATGTTACACAGGAGCTTGAATATCAAAGATGCGCTGCAAAGACAAGATATCTGCTCAGAGAACAGCTGTCCTGCCACCTTAAGGTCGAAGGTCACAAATCATATAGGGACAGCTGAGAGCTGATAGAGGACAGGATAGTATCATCATCTTTACAGGGGTCCGATATCATAACAGAAGCCCAACAACCACAGCTACAGCACCTCACTGGTAGTTTCATTGGGCCATTGAGTTTAAATACTTATACTCGTCGTAAGCAGAGTAGCTGCACCCAGAAGGAAGTGTGAGGTTGCAGTGGTGTTGGGTAGGAAGATAAAGGTGACCAGGAACAATAGATGATGATACATTTAGACTGATATGATCAATATCTATTGAGCTACACATACAGAAGTCTGTCTTTCAGTATGGCGTCGGGCCACCATGTTTGCTAACCCAACATGCCAGACGATTGGCATGGAGTTGTAGAGGTTCCTAATGGTGTCCTGTGATAATCCATCCCATGCAGCTTGAATACTCTCACACAGTTCCTGCAGATGGTGCGGTAGGGGTGGAGGTGGGGTGACACCAGGCCAGATAGGACGTGTGACGCTAACAACAAACCGTTCAACTTGGTGCTGACGACGCTGCTTCCACTCACAGATGTGTTGGACGTCTCCACCAAGACAAAAGCGTTCTGAGTCACTCCATGACGGTTGATGGTACGAGACCATTGTAGACTTTGGTGACGGTGACGTGGTGTTAGGAGCAATCGTTGAGAGCTGTGTTGTGCAGCCGTCTGCCAATGGTGCTGGCACTGACAGGATGGCTCATGGAGGACATCACTGCTCAATGAATGTCCACAATCGTGGCTGTTGGGTCAGTCAGTACAGCGATAAGACCCGTCCTTGTTTACGTCATATGCACGACCGAGCGTGAAACTTCAATCATTGGTATGTCTCACCATGTCAAACCAATCCACCAAAGTTTCATTCCTGTTGGTTGGTTTCATGGTACACTGTAACCACAGCTGAAGACTTTGGGCACCAAGGTAGACACTGCAAGTGTCTCAACCAGATGTCCATTGTTCAGGGGTCCACAACCCTGCAGCTTTAAGCTCCAACCGTAGTCTATCATACCTGATTCAGGTAGGGAAAGCCTTCAATGGTATCTGAATAACAGAGCCAAGGTGGTAGATGTAAATGACGAGGTCTGGGCACCCTTGCATTGGTCCCCATATCAGGCAGATCCTGGGTTGTCCATGTTTCTTTACTTCCTAATTGATTTTGATCATTGAATTATGAATGTAATTATTAATTGCATATATCTATAGAAAAAGAGAAGCACAATAGCAGTTAATGAATAATTGAACTATCTTCACAGCAGGTATGAATAAGACTATTTAATTTTTTTATATTTGGTTTAAACTTGGTGGAAAAGAATGGGATTCATTTCATTCCAGACCTAAGAACATTCGAGGCTGTACATTTGGAGCTGGGAGTACATTTGGATCACGGTGTTACAACCGCCCCCCATCCCCACTGACCACCATGCACATTTGTCAGACCAGACGCTCTTATCCAGAGCGACTAACAACCGTGCTTAGTGTCCCGTTGGATAGTATTCCAGCTAGAACAGGAAGTTTAGAGCCTAAAACTCACCATGAGCTCAGACACTGCCTGAACAAGCAAAAAGTGCACTACCTGGCAACCCCAGCCCAGCGCTCATACCTATAGAGAAGAAAAGGTTATTATATGTGGAATACAAATACTATCTACTAGAGCTCACTCACTGAAGTGCATCACGAAGAGATGGGTCTTCAGTCTGCGTTTGAAGACCGTGAGAGACTCCGCTGTTCGGACAGCCAGTGGGAGTTCATTCCACCATCTGGGAGCCACGACAGAGAAGAGTCTGGACACTTGTCTTCCATGTGTCCTCAGGGATGGCGGTTCGAGTCGTGCTGTAGTTGAAGCGCGAAGGGCTCGAGATACAGCTCGACTCTTCACCATTGCCATAAGGTAGGGAGGCGCTGGTCCATTCTTGGCTTTGTATGCATCAGAGTTTAAATCTGGTGCGGGCAACAACAGGAAGCCAATGAAGGGAGTGCAGCAGTGGAATGACGTGGGTGAACTTTGGAATTATCAGGCCTTTATTGGGTAGTAGGGAGATCAGTGGGAGATCATAGGAATATAGCCTATGTTCTATTGTTATGATCGAAGGGGAATTCTTTCCGCTATTCAATCAATGGGGGTAATTAAATGTGGGAATTTCAAGGTGGAGAGGTTCATGCAGGTTGGTCTAAAGCAAAATAGACCTCTGGATTTTTCAAAATTTACCATCATCAGCATTAGACATGAACTCCATATCTCCATGATGTTTCCATAGTTGAAACCTCCCGAGAGGATGAGTACATATGCTTGTGTAGAACTGTGACACAATGTATTTCATGTACTGTACTCGGTCTGCTCTAGATAAGGAGATACAGTGGTTGGCACCGACCTGGAGAGTCAGGCTGGTCCAGCAGTTAGTCAGCAGTAGGCCTGTATGACTTCTAAAGGAGGGCCCAGCACATTTGACCACTTGGTGTAGCTTTAAATGAACAGATGGTCAGTGTGCTATTTCTGTATGTCCGTTTTAGTAGATAACAGCACGTCATACGGTATAAACAGTCTGTCTAGAAAACACGGAGGTCATTTCCAACCCTTATTAGACAGCCGAGCTTTGAGCTGTCTGATCTATGTGTATGACTTTAGGACAATAGCCATAGTGTCTTCTGTCAACAACCCCCTGCAAAGCACTCTGAGCTGCTGCTGGTATGAAAAGGGCACCTTCAGAGCTCAAGTAGGTCCCTGAGCATTACCCAGAGCATCTTGTCTTGGTGCCAGATGTCCCAGGGCACCTGTAGAGGTCGTGCAGGGCCCTGAACATTACCCAGAGCTTCTTGTCTTGGAGCCAGACACCACAGGGCACCTTCGGACCTCATGTAGGCCTCTGAGTATTGCCCAGAGCATTTTGTCTTGGTGCCAGATGTCCCAGGGCACCTTTAGAGCTCATGTAGGCCCCTGAGCATTACCCAGAGCATCTTGTCTTGGTGCCAGATGTCCCAGTGCACCTGTAGAGGTCATGCAGGGCCCTGAACATTACCCAGAGCTTCTTGTCTTGGAGCCAGACACCACAGGGCACCTTCGGACCTCATGTAGGCCCCTGAGTATTGCCCAGAGCATATTGTCTCAGTGCCAAATACCACAGGGCAGCATTAGACCTCATGTAGGCCCCAGAACATTGCCCTGCGCATCTTGTCTTGTTGCTAGACACCACAGGGCACCTTCAGACCTCATGTAGGCCTCTGAGTATTGCCCAGAGCATCTTGTCTTGTTGCCAGACACCACAGGGCACCTTCAGAGCTCATGTAGGTCCCTGAGCATTACCCAGAGCATCTTGTTATGGTGCCAGATGTCCCAGAGCACTTTTGGAGGTCAAGTAGGGCCCTGAACATTACCCAGAGCTTCTCGTCTTGGAGCCAGACATCACGGGGCACCTTTAGACCTCATGTAGGCCTCTGAGTATTGCCCAGAGCATCTTGTCTCAGTGCCAAATACCATAGGACAGCATTAGACCTCATGTAGGCCCCTGAGTATTGCCCAGAGCATCTTGTCTCAGTGCCAAATGCCTTAGGACAGCATTAGACCTTATGTAGGCCCCTGAGTATTGCCCAGAGCATTTTGTCTCAGTGCCAAATGCCATAGGACAGCATTAGACCTCATGTAGGCCCCCGAGTATTTCCCAGAGAATCTTGTCTGCATGCTCCACGACCCTAGAGTTCAAGTAGGCTCCAAACATTGCCCAGAGCGTCTCATCTTGGTACCAGATATCCCAGGACACTCTCAGAGGTCATGTAGGCCCGTGTACATTACCCAGAGCATCTTGTCTAAATGCCAGATACCCCAGCCCCTGATTGTAACTAATGTACACTCCACTGGTTTGTCTTCTTCCCACAGTGCATCCTGGTCCATCACTTCCCCAGGTAAATGGTGCACATGTCTATAGTATTTGGTAGAAACCATTACTCACTGGACTAAAGAACCTTCTTCAGATGCTTCAGGTGCAATGTGCTCACTGTAGGCATTTCATTGGTGGAAAGGTGTGGAAGTGATTCGTCCCACAGTGGCCCTCCATCAGGTTGGACCAGAGAGAATAGACCTAGTGCATCCATGAGTCCTATCCTACTGAACTAAAATTTCCTGAACTGTATTTCCTCCACCTTTCCCCAAAGAAACCCAGGTAATCAATCAATAGCGCTTCCACTATTTGAATACCGGCACCTCCTCCGGTTAACAGAGCACCCCTGTACCCGTAGACATCCCTGGTACACTGTAGCAAAGTCACTAGCCTAAGTCCTTAGAGGGACGTCTCGGCAAACTCACTGCTCCCTGATTACCATTTCCCCTGACTTCTTCTCATCCATCTTTGCCCTCTTCCCTTTTGTTTCCATCCGTGGCTGCACACGGGGGGACTTAAATGGCAATGCAACTGCGTTAGGCCCATCGGAAAGACTAGCGGCTCCGCTTGTGGACCTCTCATGGTGGAAAACAGCCTACCCCACTGTTTTGTTTGGCTTCCAGGACACGAATGCTAGTTTACTGTTCAGGCCCAAACACTGAATACCATTCCATCTAGAGAGAGGAGGGGAGCCGGGCTATTCCTCGCTAGGTGCTTCACGCTCCCTATTGAGGCAGAGGAATGAAAGCCAGCTTTCCTGAAAATGTTTGGCCAATTTATGGCACTGTTTTTCGAGGTTTCGAAGCTGCTGAGCCTCGCTGCGTGCCAAATTCCATCGATTTCAAGGCGGGGGCTCAGAGGAACCTTCTGGTTTTTGCAGCTCCCGAGCAGATTTGGAACAGTTCAGTTGGAGTTCATGGTTTAGTGCCATACAACCAGCTGACACTCTGGAGATGCAACATCCCAACATGCCATGCGAGCCAAATGTAGATCTATTGGGGCTTTTTCATTTTCACCAGCAGATTTTTGGTTCTCCAGGTTCTCTGAAGAAGAAGCCAGTTCTAATCCCACCGGGAAACTCCTATTCCTATATTTGAAAATGCCTATTAGGTAACATGTAAAGAACCCAGGCTATGAAATGAGCATTATGTGTATTATCTAAGTTGCACCAAACCCTGAATTCATCAGCCGGCCAAGCTGTTACGGTTCAGTTTGTCTCACTTGCCTATATTAGGGTTTGTAAGTGGCTGGCTTTTGCTGAGTGCGGCTGTCCTTTCCTGTTTAATGTCTTGGAAAGGCCACAGATATTTCGAAAGTTGGTGTGTGTGTGTGTGTTCTTGTTCCTGCTACTTCCAAATACTTGGTTTACTTGAACTGAGCTTGCTTGAATTGAACCCGCAGCCTTAGACGATAAGAACTGCGTAGGGTCAAACATACCCACAGGAATCATATTCAGGACTCTGCTCTGTGTGGTTCTGCTTTGGCCTTCATATAAACCCAACATTAGCTTCGAGTTGCATATTAGCATTGGGGCTATATCACTACAGTTCAGGCTTTTCACTCTTAGAGCACTATCGGGTTTGTTACAAGCGAAGTTCCTTACACTGGGGCTAGAAAGAAAGCAGTCCCTTCCCTATAACCAGAACAATTCACCAACAGAAATCATATTCAGAACCCGATTGCTTAATTTTAGAGCCTTGTACACGTGTGGTTGTGCTTTGGCCACCATAAAAAGCCAACACTGGCTTCAAGAATCTTTTTGTTAATGGGGACATATCGCTAAGGTTTGGCCTTTTCTATTTTTTCACAATTTTTATTTTATTTTTTCACTATTTTTATTTTATTTTCTATTTTTCTCATGGAGAAAACTTGTTCATGGCTTCGTAACAAGCAGAGTTGATCACTGTAATGGTCCCCTTACTGGGGTTCCTAGGAAAGCAGTCCATCCCCTACAGAGCGCAGACACTATTCACCAACAGAAATCACATTCAAGACTTGATTCCTTCATTTTAGAGGCTTCATTTCAGAGCCAGGCACTGAAACATGGATTTACAGCTGATGCTGGGTTCTAGGCTTGCTGGATTTTGGGGTACAAGTGTAGACGGTATTGATACTCATCAATTAAATATCGAGCATCTTTCATTTCTGCTTCTGTTCTGTATAACTGTGTGCATGTTGTCAGCATTAAATAAAAAAAAAACACTCACGATGTTGATCTTAGCTAGAACATAGCTAGAACAAACCCAGGGTTCCTTGGAAGAGGGCTCCACAAACTTTGGAACTAATACTTGGAACAGAGAAACACTCGATATCATGATAACCACAAGACTTATCGATTTATATATTGATACTTTTCCAGCTGCCTCGGCCCGAGTTTTCCAAATTCTGGCAGGAAAGTGACTGTTTGTGTATTCTCTCCACGTCTGTGGGTGGTACTGCAAGCCAGAAGAGTCGAGTCGAGTCGAAATCGAACGCACTGGCATACAGAAGAACCAAATAACGTTTCCAAAACTGGAGTTCCGGAAAGTTTTAAAAGCTGCAGAGAAAACGGGACTCCAAACAAGCCCCTCCAAGACCTGGCAGACCACCAGAGTTGTCCCATCAGATAAACACCACTTAAAGCTTTCATGTTCCAGGGAACGAGGAGAAAATCAAGCTCGCCTCTGGCTTCAGATCCAAAAAACGAAAGAAAACAGCTTTAGGAAAAGGCTTAGAGCACCAGGATGAACATCTGAGAGGTGGAGTGGGGTTTTATGGGGTTGCTTGGACTGTGAGAAGCCCGAACTTACATGTTGAGACTGTGGAACGTTGTGTTGAATATATATAGTATGTTTACTGAATACTGTATAATGAATTAGACTGGAAATGAATTCATTCAATACGTAAACTGAATGCCGCTCTCTTGATTTTGCACAGTGTTGTGTATATAGGTAATGTATAGGTAGCCTTTGTAATGTAGGAGTATGCACATTGTATTGAAATGCAGTTCTGCACAAAACGGACCCAGCTATTAAGTGCTATATATATATATATATATACATACAGGGGTTGGACAATGAAACTGAAACCTGGTTTTAGACCACAATCATTTATTAGTATGGTGTAGGGCCTCATTTTGCGGCCAATACAGCGTCAGTTGGTCTTGGGAATGACGTATACTGCGTCCTGCACAGTGGTCAGAGGGACTTTAAGCCATTCCTCTTGCAGGATAGTGGCCAGGTCACTACGTGATGCTGGTGGAGGTTCGTCCTTCTTGGTGGTATGCTGACATTACCCTGGATACCGTGGCTCTTGATACATCACAAAGACTTGCTGTCTTGGTCACAGATGCGCCAGCAAGACGTGCACCAACAATCTGTCCTCTTTTGAACTCTGGTATGTCACCCATAATGCTGTGTGCATTGCAGTATTTTGAGCAGAACTGTGCTCTTACCTGCTAACTGAACCTTCACACTCTGCTCTTACTGGTGCAATGTGCAATTAATGAAGATTGGCCACCAGGCTGGTCCAATTTAGCCATGAGACCTCCCACACTAAAATGACAGGTGTTTCAGTTTCAATGTCCAACTCCTGTATACTGTCCAAAGAAAAACATGTATCTCCATTTTTGTTGATTTTTACTTTTATGCCTCATTTGATCACATGAGCTGCTGTCTACACTGTGTGGAAATTACCTGAGGAAGGGTCCAACAGAAATGACCCAAAACTGCTTGGAAAGACGTCTGGTTCCATTGACTTCCATTCAAATGTAATGAGGTTTTTGGCCTCTCCTGTAAAGTTGCCATGTTGGAGATACCTGTTTTTCTTATATATATACATACAGAACTCTGGAAAAAATGTAAGAACCCACCTGAAACTGATCAGTGTCTCTAGCTGTACAGGTTCTGGGTTTGAGTTGGTTCTGTTTGATTCCCTACACTACTAGAACCATGTCTCCCAAACTCCAGATCAGATATTGTATTAGATCTGTTTATTTAGAAATCACTAATGACCTCCAGAAGCCTGTTTTTAGAACAATGCTCGCTGTGCGTTTCACCCCAGCCACCGCTCGCCAGTCTCTCTGTAGGTCACCTGAGGTCATCTTACGGAGGTTAAGGGACATTGGAATGGTGGTGCTCATCACGGTCAGTAGAGAGTGGGTTTGGCTCTCTGCCAGTCTGTAGCTGTGTTGTCCTGTGTGTTTGCTGCTTGACCTTGTTCTTATGAACCAGAGGCTCACTGTATCTGTAAAGCTAGAACCCAACCTTCGGTTCCTCACTAGGAACCTGCTGTACATGTGGAGATGCTGAGTTATTGAGTATGTTTCAATGTACTAGACGTATATGCCCCTCTCAATGTTCTCCTCATCCCTGTTCAGGTTTAGAGAGGGATATCTCAGTAAATGGATCCTGCTGTTGAAGGCCCAAACAGATCCAGCCCTCAGGATGATCCCGAGGCTTGGCCTAGCCCTGATGACCCCGATGGTCCTTACTGCTCCCAAGATGAAGCATACTACAGGGAGACAGAGAGTGACTTGGAGCCACATAAGGAGTTGGAGGCATCCCATCACCTTGACCCCAAGCCTAGGACCCTGGAGTCCTCCTTCTCTGCCTACTCCCAAGAGGACGATGGCCCAGCACTGCTTCACCAAAGCCCAGAACCATGTCCTGACAGTCTGTTCGAGGCACAACACGATGCCCCCCGAGAACACCAGGACCCAGAAAACCCACCAGAACTCAGCAGCCCACTCTCCACCTCAGAGAGCAGTACCCCCAATAAAGACCACCACCAGTCTCCTGCTTCTGGCTCTTCCTCCCCTGACCAGGCTATAACCCCACCACGATCCAGGAAGCAGTTGGAACGTTTAGATCCCCTGGAGTCTGAAGAGGAGGAGAAGGAGGGTGGAGGAGGACGAGGAGGAGGAGGGATAGAGGCAGCGCCTCCCGCGTCGTATGTCACTGGTGGAATTCAAGCCCACGGTGCTGAGCAGGCAGAGCAGTGGGGCGCTGCTTCCCTCACTGAAACCACCAAAGCCAGCAGACCGCGGGCAAGACACGCATGTAAGTCCAACTGTGTGTGTGTCTCTCTCTCTCTCTCTCTCTCTCTCTCTCTCTTTCTCTCTCTACCACCCTGCCTCTCTTCCTCCATATCACTCATGCTGTCTTTAGGGGTCCAAGCACGGAAGGTGCTGCGACCCAGTTGCTGTTGTTGGGATTTTCTCTCTACGTGGTTCTCACTCTGTGATTGTCCAGGTGTCACTAGTGTATGTGGTCTCCTTTGATGCTTCAGCCAATTGTCCTGGTCTCTTATCTTCTGCTCCTGTTAATAGCAACCCCTTATGTGATGAAAGCTGCCGTAGGGTCAGTATTTAGGAGGACCGAGCCATTTCAGACTGAGAGCACCTTGAGGAGTCTTATAAACGAGGTTTGGGTTCAGCCGAGGCTCAGCTCAGCAGTCTGCATCGGTCAGTGTCCATGCAGTTGCCTGCAGAGGTTTGACAGACACCAGCATGTGTCACTGGTAGCTTGTCATTCGATCTTCCTCGGCGTGGAGCCCTGGACCCGCTGCAAGGAGTATGCCTCGCTCTCTCTCTCTCTCCCTCTCTCTCTCTTTCTACGCACCATCTATAGCACCCAACCACCGTCCAGGGTTAGTGCTTCTGCTGCTAGCACGGAGATCCACTTGAGCCGGAGGGAGTTTATGGCCCCTTGTAATGTTTGTGCACTCCTAAAAAAAGGTCGCAGGTGCGTTGGCCCGCCGCTAAGCCAAGTTCTAGTTGGTCGGGGAAAAAAAACGAGTTCTGTGAGATACTGAAACAGACTGGAAGGTGTACCGTTAACCGTGAACTCAGGATTCTGCCTAAGACGGCTTAGACACTAGTAGACCTCCAGGTAGGTACTATATAGTTGACTTCCTCGTGAGTCCTTTTTTTTTCTGAGCATGTGCTCATGCTAGTTGAGCAATGGTGAAAGATTTATGTGGACCCAGGAATGGACCGCTGAGGGTGTGAGATACCACTTGTCCACTCACTGACCTGGTTGCATCACCCCTCATGCGAAGGAAACTGACCAGGCGGAAGGTCAGCCGGCTATGTTGGATTCTTAGCTTTCTCTGAAAATTGAGCTCTTGGGAATCGTTTCTCCGAATGCTTTGGAGTCATGTTGGTGGTGTTTGCATGCGCTACGTCACGTGGAGTAAACGTTTCTAATGAAATCTTTCTCTTGTCCACCGAACTCAGGCCTGAGACGGAACGAGGGGCACTCGGAGAAGCAACTGAGGGAGGCCAGATCCAAGTGTAAACGCATCGCTCGGCTCCTGACCGCCGCTCCGAACCCTGTAAGTAAGGGTGTGTTGATGTTCAAGAGCCGCAGACAGAGGGCCAGAAAATTCACGCTAGTGAGCTACGGTACGCGCAAGCCAGCAGACGACAGCTTCGAGGACGAGTACGGCTGCGAAGACGACAACGTAGGCAAAGACTTCAGGGTTTCCCTTCCGGCGACAAGTGAATCTGAATTTGAAGACGACTGTAGTTTTAATGTCCAGGGCGACAGTTCAGCTGCTTTGAACTTCTACTACAACTACCATCCACGAGAAGACAGACTACCAGCAACTCCTAACGGGGGAAAGATGGATCAGCTTCCACAGACAAGAGGCAAGGGAGTCTTGATGTTTGCCCAGAGGCGTCAAAGGATTGACGAAATTGCTGCACAGCACGAGGAGATGCGGCAAAAGGGCATACCAGTGGAGGCATTCGTGGAATCCGAGACCCACCTTCCACCTCCCATGCCGGTCCTTCACGAGGAAAATGTTCCAGTCCATCAGGATGCACAGCCCCCACAGCAGCTACAGTATCAGGAACAGCAGTATCAGCAACAGATGTTTCAGCAGCCGGACAACGGCATTAACGGTTTAGATCCCTACCAGGTTTCGTCCATGTCCAAATCCGCTGTGTCCAACAGAACCGCCAGGCCATTTGGTGGTCTAAATCAAATCCCAGTACCCTATTCTCCTGTCCGAGTTGTCCCAGGCCCGACCCCGAAGAAACCTGAGAACATCTTCAAAGTTCCTGTTCCGGTAAACACAAGCCCTCAGGTGTGGTCTCCTACAGGTGATATCATTGCTTCCCGGGATGAACGTATCGCGGTACCGGCTATTAAGACGGGAATTCTGCCAGAGACGAAAAGAAGAGGGACAAATAAACCAGATTCCAGAAACTTCCCTCTAGAGGAAGACCATCTCAGTCTTGGTGCGGAGGCCTGCAATTTCATGCAAGCACCATCAGTCAGGCAAAAACATCCTCCACCTGTTCTCCCTAAGCCTACCATCAACCCCGCCTGCCCACCATGGTCTGCAGAGGCCCGTGCCCCTCGTAGTCCCCTTCCAAGTCCAGTTCCTGTTCAGCAAAACTGGGCTCCTCCTCAACCTCAGCCAGCTACAAAACCCTGGGCTCCGTCACCAACTCAGCCACTGCCACAGCAGCATATGTCTGCCTGGGCACCACCCACCCCATCAGCTGCATATCAGCCTACATGGCCTTCAGAACCACAGCAGGCACCAGTGAGTATCAAAACCCCGACCACACCTTATGCGGCTCCTGTGCAGTCAAAGACCCCATGGACTAAGCCCCAAAACAATAGCAATTCTGTGGCTTCCTGCCCACCCCAACGAGGGAGCACCTACTTCCATGCCTCCAAGGCTCCACCCGCTTCTCCGAGGGGGCATGCCTCAGAAACGGGTCTCTCCGATGGGCCAAACCTGAAGGGCAAAGGGGCGGAACTTTTTGCCAGGAGACAGTCCCGTATGGAGAAGTTTGTGGTAGATGCCGAGACTGTGCAGGCCAACAGAGCCAACAGAGCGCCCTCACCCACATTCTCCATGCCAAGTACCTGGAAGTATTCTCCCAACGTCCGGGCCCCTCCTCCAGTGTCCTACAATCCCATTGTGTCCCCCTTCTACCCGCTGGCCGCACAAAAGCAAACCACTATTTTAACAAACACCAAGTCCCCGGCAAACAAAGAGAAACCCAAGAAAGCACCCAAGCATCTCAGTGTCGTGGATGTCATGAAACACCAGCCGTACCAGCTGGACACCTCCCTCTTCACCTACAACTCCATCCCAGAAGGGAAGACTGCAAGCCCTGTTCCCCCTCCAGAGTCCAAGCAAGTCCCTAGCCACTTGCAACCCCCTTATTCTGGTCGTTTCCCCTCCCCCACCCTATCCCCCTCCCCTGTCCCATCTTCTGGAAGCGTCCCGTCGTTTAAACAAGGTGCTCCTGCCAAACCTAGCGGACCGGTGAGTGTTCCATATCCCTTTACCCGTCCGGCTGAGGCTGCTCCTGCTACACAGCCCCCACACGGCAAGCTACCTGCAAAACCTGCCACGCACGACGGCCCCAGCAACGTCACCTCCGGCTACTCTACTCCTCTCTCTAGCACTGCTGGAAATGCCTCTTTATCTGCTTCCTCTTTCCCACTGAATGCTGAAAACGTCTCGAGGTCTGCTTTGCCCATAGCTCCTAGGCCGCGGTTTTCCGCGAAAAAGGCGGCTATTGGGGGCAAGCAGTGGAAACCAGTGCTGATGCAGCACTGAGTCCAACCTGCACTACGTTCAGTAATTGTAGCATGTAGATGTAGCACTGAGTCTGAGACTGGACATCTCCAAAATGGTTTATGTTTTGAGATTGTAACTCTATTTGAGATATGTATTCTTAGTGAGCCGAGCCAAGCGTGCAGATATCGTCTCGTCTCCGAGTGGACAGTTTGGGTGTTTACCGTCTAAACGATTCCCCATGCTGCCACCATGCTGTTTGAGATGTTCAACGATGGGAACGTCAAGTCGGGTTTGGTATGGTAGACGTGTCAATGAGAGAGGTTAGTATCTATTGGGATTACAGGCGCTAATCAGACCTCTTATTAGAACCGAGAGACATGACTTCTTCTCAGTGACCTCAGGAAAGCCAGCTATGTTTGGCTGCTAGTCGTATCTTAAATTCGTCTTCTCGTGTTTACCTTTGGGACGATTTGCACCATGAATACCGAAAAAGTTCTATTTCCATGTGAAACATGCTCAACACAGTACGTTTGCCTCGGGGAGTCAAGAAAGAATGCGGGGGTGATCCATGTCGGCCATTTTGTCTGGCTAAAAAAGGACTGGTGGCGAAACAGAAATGGAAGGTTTGGATTTTTCATGTGTTAGGAATTTTGGTCTTTGGCCATATTTTCAGGGGGTATTAAAGGAACACGCTGCTCACCACTGGAATCTGACTTTATGCCAGTCTAGCCGGTGAGTGCAGACTTCTGAAGTGTTGCTGACTGTTGCGTGGCAGACCATTATTCCTGATTTAGCAGTCTCGCTCTTTGGGGATGTTGGATTCTTGGGTCCGTATTCTATCCACAAATGGATTCTTTCACAGCAACTGTTGCAAGTCTGGACTAGCTTTACTGAACATAGCAGAAGTCTTATATAACCGTATGTCAAAGGTCAAACTTTTGGGTAAGACCTTGATGTGGGCTAAGTAAGCTAATGTTAGCATGGTGGCGCCTTCGTCATTGCTATGTCCAAACTGCCTACACTTGATCAGGTCCAGCAACACACTCTAGCTAGGTAGCATAGCATGTTAAACTGGAAGCTCAGCTTTGTACAGTACATTGACTCTCATTAGCGCTTAGCACTGTGTTCAGCCCCAACAAAACTGGTGGACTGAGCACAAACCGAGATTTGTAGAGGACTTATATACATGTGGGGGCAACACTTTAAGATTAAACATGTCCCAGGTATCTCTTGGCCTGTTGGCAACACCCTCTAAAGATGGGCGCTAGTTTCAGTACGACTTTAGCGAGGCAGGTGGTCCAACATGCCCTCCCTATTTCACTTCAGGTGGACGCCATCTTGAGGACTGCCCCATTACTTTACTAGCTTGTGGGAAGTTAGAGAGTCCAGTGGGATTGAGGGAGCATTGCGTAGGTCTTGACCTCTAAACACATTTCTTAATAGCTTTACTCGCTAGTCACTTGCTAGTTAGCCAGCTCCAAGCTACATGGCTAACAACAACAACAAAGCAAGGCTAAAGCTGTAGCCATGCATAGCACGGAAGTTTAGCGCTACACAGTTAGGCTGGCCTAGCCGAGGGCCATCGTAGGCTATCCGTATCGTCCCTCTTCCTGTCGTACTCTACAAGATTCACTCCCAGTTGCGATCTGAAGTTGGCGAGGGCATGTTTAACCAAAGTACTGGGTGACAGTTGCTGTGAAAAATGCCAGCTTGTTAGTGGGCGGGGCTTATATAGAGAGCTCTAGCCTATTCGGTATCCTGTTTTCATCCGTAGCATTCGGCTAACTGTTTTGTTTTCTCTTTATTGTGATTTTTGTATGCGTGACCGTGGTAGAAATGATCCCTGCTGAGCAGACAGTGCTATTTTTATACAGGGCAAAGGGCATATGACATAACGGACTGTACGACTGTAATTATTACCGCAGGTAAAAAAATATATACCTTGCTTCCCCATACGGTCTATTCTATTCCTGGTGTTTCCTGAAAAGATTGCACTTCCTGGATTTTCTCTATACTTATTAAACGTGCCTTTCAACTCTCTGTCTTCTCTCTTTTTCAGCTCTATGGCTTTTATCTGATTCACAACACTCACTTCCTGCTGTTTCTGCTTGTACCTCTGTCGTATCCGTATAGGGAAGCCGCCTATGCTTTCATAAACTGGTATTGGGAGAAGTTATTAGACTGAGTCATATTCCTTGTGTTGGGCTGCTGGCTTCTTACACTGCAACAGAGTGCACCCCTTGCTAAATATAGCAGCCCACCCCTCTATCTTTGACACATGCGATCCCTATTAAACACTGCTCCTACTTAGCAACCTGATAAGCCCCCACAGCCTGCCAGCAAGCCAAGTGCCTTTAGAACTAGGTAAGTGCTGAAACCCCCCTCGGATGCCCCCTGGTGGGGGAATGGCTAGGTCTATTTCTGTTTGGGCGACATCATTGGGGTTTGAATATGGGTATGACAACGGAGCTAAATCCTAACACTAGCTTGCATCATACACTCACTGGCTGTAGTGATAGGCTAATGATGGTGTTTAGTGACTACTGGCCTAATGGTGGTGGTCTTGTTTTCCCAGGCTTCCATGGTTTAGTAGACAGGGAATAGGGAAATTCCACAATTTTTTTCAATTACTAGTCTTTATAATGTTGATATGAACATCATGTATCTCAACATCAACAATAAAAGGGTCCCTGTTGATCAGCCAGTAGAGCTCTTAAATGTAAAATTACCAGCACTGAGATTATTATAAATCTGTAGGTATTATTTGATCAAACTTTCAAAGAAGTTAGTGTTCATAAGCCACTATCAGGGTGCTGTAAGCACATTTATGAAATTTAAAATTTATGAAATCACTAAATGCTGGTATCACCATTTAACATAAGTAATAAGTACACATTACACTTACTGAGTTACTGCACACCAACACACTACTTACAGCACACTAACACATTACACTGACTGAGTTACTGTACACCGACACACTACTTACAGCACACTAACACATTACACTTACTGAGCTACTGTACACCAACACACTACTTACAGCACACTAACACATTACACTTACTGAGTTACTGTACACCGACACACTACTTACAGCACACTAACACATTACACTTACTGAGTTACTGTACACCAACACGCTACTTACAGCACACTAACGCATTACACTTACTGAGTTACTGTACACCAACACGCTACTTACAGCACACCAACGCATTACACTTACTGAGTTACTGTACACCAACACGCTACTTACAGCACACTAACACATTACACTTACTGAGTTACTGTACACCGACACACTACTTACAGTACACTAACACATTGCACTTACTGAGTTACTGTACACAGACACACTACTTACAGTACACTAACACATTACACTTACTGAGTTACTGTACACCAACACGCTACTTACAGCACACTAACACATTACACTTACAGAGTTACTGTATACCAACACACTACTTACAGCACACTAACACATTACACTTACTGAGTTACTGTACACCAACACACTACTTACAGCACACTAACACATTACACTTACTGAGTTACTGTACACTAACACACTACTTACAGTACACTAACACATTACACTTACTGAGTTACTGTACACCAACACACTACTTACAGTACACTAACGCTTTACACTTACTGAGTTACTGTACACCAACACACTACTTACAGGACACTAACGCATTACACTTACAGAGTTACTGTACACCGACACACTACTTACAGTACACTAACACATTACACTTACTGAGTTACTGTACACCGACACACTACTTACAGCACACTAACACATTACACTTACTGAGTTACTGTACACCAACACGCTACTTACAGCACACTAACGCATTACACTTACTGAGTTACTGTACACCGACACACTACTTACAGTACACTAACGCATTACACTTACTGAGTTACTGTACACCAACACACTACTTACAGCACACTAACACATTACACTTACTGAGTTACTGTACACCAACACACTACTTACAGCACACCAACGCATTACACTTACTGAGTTACTGTACACCAACACGCTACTTACAGCACACCAACACATTACACTTACTGAGTTACTGTACACCGACACACTACTTACAGCACACCAACACATTACACTTACTGAGTTACTGTACACCGACACACTACTTACAGCACACCAACACATTACACTTACTGAGTTACTGTACACCAACACACTACTTACAGCACACTAACACATTACACTTACTGAGTTACTGTACACCGACACGCTACTTACAGCACACTAACACATTACACTTACTGAGTTACTATACACCGACACACTACTTACAGCACACTAACACATTACACTTACTGAGTTACTATACACCGACACACTACTTACAGCACACTAACACATTACACTTACTGAGTTACTGTACACCAACACGCTACTTACAGCACACTAACACATTACACTTACTGAGTTACTGTACACCGACACACTACTTACAGTACACTAACTCATTACACTTACTGAGTTACTGCACACCAACACACTACTTACAGCACACTAACGCATTACACTGACTGAGTTACTGCACACCAACACACTACTTACAGCACACTAACACATTACACTTACTGAGTTACTGTACACCAACACGCTACTTACAGCACACCAACACATTACACTTACTGAGTTACTGTACACCGACACACTACTTACAGCACACCAACACATTACACTTACTGAGTTACTGTACACCGACACACTACTTACAGCACACCAACACATTACACTTACTGAGTTACTGTACACCAACACACTACTTACAGCACACTAACACATTACACTTACTGAGTTACTGTACACCGACACGCTACTTACAGCACACTAACACATTACACTTACTGAGTTACTATACACCGACACACTACTTACAGCACACTAACACATTACACTTACTGAGTTACTATACACCGACACACTACTTACAGCACACTAACACATTACACTTACTGAGTTACTGTACACCAACACGCTACTTACAGCACACTAACACATTACACTTACTGAGTTACTGTACACCGACACACTACTTACAGTACACTAACTCATTACACTTACTGAGTTACTGCACACCAACACACTACTTACAGCACACTAACGCATTACACTGACTGAGTTACTGCACACCAACACACTACTTACAGCACACTAACACATTACACTTACTGAGTTACTGTACACCAACACACTACTTACAGTACACTAACACATTACACTTACTGAGTTACTGTACACCAACACACCACCCAGAAGAGAAAAAGTATACTTCTGTCAACTTATAATTAATAATATGAAAGTGTGCTATTGTTATATACTAACTATGTACTTAGTAGGCTAAATATAATCATTAGTGCTATTAAATATATACGTATATATAATAGAACGAATTGTACTTAATTGCGTTATTTTGAGACACCACTAGTTTAGAGTCATTTAGAGGTACTTAAGTACATACTAAAGTGCAGTTCTAGTATATGTAAATATACTATATAAGTTCTTATTTGGTATACTTGTATTAAGTACCCAAAATTCTACTGAGGTAAAATGTACTGTAATTATTACACTTGTAATATTTATATTTTGTAAACAGTAATGTGTTTGAAATGTACCTGCTGGTAGTAAAATATAATTCACAAACATAAATACAAACATAAAGACAACTTAGTGTCTATTTAAATGATAGTTTTGAATACATTTAGCACGATAAATACAGCATAATGTTCAAAAATACAAAAATCAAAAATGTAAAACTCAATTTTAAAACACACCTTCATTATTATCTACACTGTTTTGTACAGAAAACACCAAATAATTTATGTACCCTGCATTATAGCTATGCAAGCTGAGCAATCTGAAAATCTCTGGTTATCTAGCAGTGCATTATGCTGAAACCTTGAGAAATTGTAATTACAGGTATTTGTAAGTTTTACTATCAAACAGGATGAAACTGATTTGTATAGGGTTTTTAACACCTACTTAACTAAAAGAATGTTAGAACGGACATCTTTGGGGGGGTCTGAGTACCTTTGCCAACCACTGTAAGTAAACCAGACCCCAAAATAACTTTCCACAATAGAAGAAACTGAATTCCCCAGTAGACGACCACATACCTCTGGTCTCCATGAAGACTGTTACACAGAGATACCAGACGGGGGCAGCAAACACTAAAC
Source organism: Prochilodus magdalenae (assembly GCA_024036415.1). Lineage (NCBI taxonomy): Eukaryota > Metazoa > Chordata > Actinopteri > Characiformes > Prochilodontidae > Prochilodus > Prochilodus magdalenae. Next base: position 32,502 of record JAMWET010005344.1, on the reverse strand, counting down.
AGCATAGAGCCTGCTACCGGTCAGCCACACAATGGATCCTCAAGTCATGTGATACTGATATCCAAATTGTGAACTTAAATCTGGCTGATTATTAATATCAATGCCTTTCCGTTGTTCAGGTCTACAGCAGGAGCCGCTCTATGTCACTGCCTCCGAGACACTCTTCCATGTCCAGTCTGTCCCCAGTGTCCAGTCCAGTTTTCCAACCCACCCGCCGGCCCCTGGAGAGGCATTTGTCCTGGGTAGAGCAACCCAAGTCCCCTACCCCCTGGGATGCAGCTCCCCGGAGCCCCGTGGTCCTGGTGGACGACGCCTTCGCCCCCCAATATGTCCAGTCTGATGCACACAGGAAGTCCCTACCAGAGCCATCAGTGGAATGGAGGCGCCAGGTCTCCAGTAACCCGGTCGACACCCCGCAAGCCACAACTCCAACACTCGCCGTCCCGTCCCCCACCAAGGCCTTCACTCCAACTTCAGATAAGCCGGTATTGTACGGGCCGCCGTTCAGACCCGCCCAGCCTCTGACGGGCGACCTCAGGTACCCTGGGACCAGTTCTTTGCCTAGGAATTTCTCCCTTCAAACCAGCAATGCTCCGATGCATCGAGTCAGTTGGAAAATGTAGCGTGTTGTGGTGACCTTCCTCACGCTGGTACATAGATGGTTAGGAACAGGGGTTAAGTTGGGCTGGAATGGCATTCCTGGAACCCTGTAGGCCATTTGGAAAAGGAAACGGTTTACCCTTCCCTGGGCTTCCCTAGGTACTTCCCTTTGTTAGAGTAGGTACAGTTATCACTTCATGCATTTCAGGGGGACTTTTATTATGTCCGCCTCATCAACATGTTAAATACCCCCCGTGTAGATGAGTTAGCTATAAGCATATTCATATTTCAGGGTTAAGCCTTGTTATTAAATCCAACCACACTGCCACACTGCCCAGAGAGTAGTTGAAGGTTAGGTGCTTTGCTCAAGGGTACTTCAGTCATGTCCTGTTGGTTCAGGGAATCAAACCGGCAACCGTAAAGGTCTTATGCTCTGTTTTAAGGTGCCATAGAATGTGTCTAGTCACCACAGACAGTATATGACTTCGGTTAGGCCTTGATATCGTCCAAGATTTGTGAAACTCCAGACTAACAACTTGTGATTAAAGTTATCCAGGATCTGCCTGGGCTTCCTATCCCACTCCACCTTAACTGGTGCCACAGTTGCCCTTTTACTGTACAATCTGTAGCATTTAAGGTGGAACGGAACTTCTAATTAAGAGGCTGCCCAATAGGAAGCCAATTTTTATGCAAGTCCTTCAGCGCCCTCTAGTGGGCCCGTCGGCTACCTGAAGTTGGGTATCTTTCTAGACAATGGGTCTAAAAATCTGGACCTTGAATCCAGTTTCTAGACCTGGACTGGGTCATCCTTGGTAGGTGTGCCACCACTTGGCCAATCTATTACAATAACTGTTCCCTCAACGTCCAGGAAAAATGAAATTCTGGACTGGAAATTGGATTCACGGTTGAGATTGGAAGACCTTGGGTCTAGAACGTTCTTAAAGCAGCCAGTTTAACCGACCAAACCCAAACATCTTAGAATTGGTATACAGTCTTTGTGGTTCACGGTAGGTATAGTTCTATATACTGAACTCTCCTTATTTAGCTATCACAATGTATAGACAGTTTTCCATTCTATGGCACCTTTGATCTGGATCTTATACCTGTTATAACCCCATACTTGTCCTCATGTGTCTTAAGTTTGGGGAATGGGTTCAGTTTCTTTCCCTCCCCTGGGGCCTAGTTACAGCTGTTAAGCTACAATTGGACAATGGCTATTTAGGGGAAATGCTCAGCAGAGCTTTCTGATTTTAGCATGCAGTGGAACCGAACTGATTCATTGACCATATTTGTAAAGAATAACCTAACAGTCACGTTCCACAGACTGAAATCCAGTTGATGTTAACCAGGGTATGTTAAGTTCAACTAAAGAAACTTCCTATTGTAGGTTTGGTGACCTGTAACTCTCAATCTCTGAATTTCGAACTACTGTAAATGAAGTTAGATAGTTAGTTAGTTATTTAGTCACCCGATGGATTTACATTCTCCTTCACCGCTCCACCTTCCAAATTCCAAATCACATCCTCCTTCACTGCTCCCTATCACGAGTTCCACTAACTTCCAAATTCCTAATCACATCCTCTTACACCGCTCAATATCAGTAGTTCCACCACCTTCTAAATTCCAAAGGACATCCTCCTCCAGTTCTCCCTGTTATGAGTTCCATCACCTCTCAAATTCCAAATCACATCCTGCTCCACTGCTCGCTATCAGGAGTTCCACCACCTTCCAAATTTCAAATCACATCCTCCTCCACCGATCACTACCAAGAGTTCCACCACCTTCCAAATTCCAAATCACATGCTCCACCACTGCTCAATATCAGGAGTTCCACCACCTTCCAAATTCCAAATCACATCCTGCTCCACTGCTCAATATCGGAAGTTCCACCACCTTCCAAATTCCAAATCACATCCTCCTCCACCACTCACTGTCCAGAGTTCCACCACCTTCCAAATTCCAAATCACATCCTCCTCCACCACTCACTGTCCAGAGTTCCACCACCTTCCAAATTCCAAATCACATGCTCCTCCACTGCTCAATATCGGGAGTTCCACTACCTTCCACATTCCAAATCATATCCTCCTCCACAACTCACCGTCCAGAGTTCCACCACCTTCCAAATTCCAAAGGACATCCTCCTCCACTGCTCACTTTCCAGAGTTCCACCACTCTCCAAATTCCAAAACACATCCTCCTTCAGTGCTTACTGTTAAGAGTTCTACCACTTTTAAAATTCCAAATAACATTCCTCTCCACCGCTCCCTGTCAACAGTTCCACCACCTTCCATATTCCATATAACATCATCCTCCATCGCCACTCGCTGTCCAGAGTTCCACCGCCTTCCAGATTCCAGTTTAACCCCTGTTTAACAATGCAGGTTTGCATTGTAGACATTTACATAATGCTGAGTGGAGTTTCTGCTGCAGCCATGATCAATGGACAATCTGAGGCCGCAGTCTGATATGCAAGTTCTGGATATAGACATTTGGGCTGATGGGATGTAATACCTCTTGGGGTCGACATGTATAATGAAAGAGCAAATGAATGTGTAAGTATGTGATGGAGTTTGCATGTTTCGCTAGCTGAAGATGGAGAGCACTGGTGATCTCAGAGCACACCGGTGGGAGGAAGCGTTTTCTTGTTCGTAGGGTGTTTTTAGAGACACTGAGTATAATCCTAGTCTGTTTGATTGATATGGTTGAATCATTTCTGAAAGTGTTGAACGTAATGAGAACTTTCATTGGCCACTTTATTAGAAACATCTACCTTGTAGGTCTGCCTTGTAGTGCTACAGTCCAGCTGTATGTCTGAAACATAGACCTGTAAGGCTCATAAATTGGCCGGTGAGTGGACATAGCAGTTACGTCTTACCTGATAAAAGTCATTTTAGCCGAAATTAAGCATGTAAAGTGTGGAAACTGTTTCAGTGCACGTATGATCTTAATACTTTGCTAGGTCATGGTAGTTTTCCAGTGTGTTTTTCTCACAGTTTAATATAGTATTTTATTTTTTTTGGAAATTGATATTTATGATGGATATACAAAGAATATAGAACTTGGCATGGGCCAGGCACGTTTAGCATGATGTAACGCTGGTATGCTAATCCGCAGAGACGCTTAACTAGCACTGGGTTGTTCACAGACTAGCATGCTTGAATGTGTGTGTGGTTTTTTTGGGGGTTTTTTTTCTTTTTTTTTGGTCATTAAAAAGCAAAGCTACCATTTCAACCCAATATTAGCCTATTCTTTCTATTAACAGTGAAATTTTATTGGGTGGTTTGACTCTAAGAGTTTGCATCCCTTTGGTAAATGGGTCCAAAATGCTCCTTCAGATCCCAGATCAAACAAAAATGACAACAGCTTTATGATAGCTTCTTATTTTAGTAAGGCAAAGTTTAAAAAAACAGGTAGCTAACATTAGCATTCACTGGATTCAAAGTCAAACTTCGCAGTCCGCTTGCAGATACCTTTGATATACAGTAGTCTAGGGGTTATAGTCTAAGGGGGCTTCTTGTTATGAAGCCACATCTCCATCTTTCGGGTTGTTTGGTACTGCCCGGTTAAACCTAACGCTAGCTAGTTAGCCTTGTTAGCCATTGCCTGATCCACAAGCCTGACAAACCAAAACAGGAAGGTGTGAATATAGAGCTCTGGAAAAATTTAAAAGACCACCTCTGATCATCAGTGTCTCTAGGTGTACAGGTTCTGGGTTTGTGTTGGACCAGAATTCCTCAGTTCTGTTTTATTCTCTATACTACTGGAAGCATGTCTCCCAAACTCCAGATCAGATATTGTATTAGATCTGTTTATTTAGAAAATCACTAATGACCTCCAGAAGCCTGTTTTTAGAACCATGCTCGTTGTGCCAATGCTTATTGACATTATCAGACCTAAGTCTAAACATTGATTATGATTATAATAGTACCTGGAAAATAGAAATGGAGGATTCTAAATTATAGGAACATCATGCTAACTTCATATAATATAATATAAATTATTATTAAAATATAATAATCTATAATGTTGTTATATACTAATATATAACATTATTATTGTATATTATATATGAAATTATATAAGAGAGAGATATATATGTATATATATATATATGAATATCCACATTTTACTCCAAAATTACTGTTTATTTGCTCAATTTAACATATTTATGGAAAATAAAACAGATAAAATATTGTCAGGGCAAAAGTTATGGCATATATATTTTTGATTTCCCCAAGAATGTGCCACAGTTTAGTTGTAGATGACATTATTTGCACTTAGAAAATAAGAAAAGGTGTAGTTGTTAGTTGTGGTAGTGTTAATGCAGCTGTAGGCGTAAAATATCTATCATTTTCTTACTAAGTTACCTTTAAGCTAATACTGCTAGCCAGTTTTAGCAACACAAAATCCGATACCCCACCACCTCCGTCATAAGGTGCTAAGGAACAGCCAGTGTCACTAGCAAGGTGGTGTTACAATGTAGTTACACAATCAAACCCCTCTGCTTTACGTGGGCTAGTTTGGCTATGCTAGTGTCGTTGCAGTATCCTCCCTAAAGTTAGCAAGGCATGCTAGCCACAGTAGCAGCAAGGAATTAGCGTTACATGTTCTCATCTCTTTCAGACAATGTCAGCAGGTCACTTTCAGCTACCAGCTTGGTCATTCAAGTGGACTGAGCTAGCTGGGCTTCGCATGGCTGAGCTGCCCTCGGGACTTAGCAGATGCTTCAGTACCTTAAATAGAACCTTCATGTTTTAGTGCTAGCCCCAGCAGAGGAGCTGCGCAGAGGATCAGCCCTCAAATCAAACCCTCGAGACCCTATTAATTCTACAGCTGACCAAACAAATGAAGGCTAACTGAAAGGTTTCAACGCTCCAGCTGTATCTAATGTAGATGTAGTGCGTGTTGTAAGGGCCGAGAGAAAGATAGGACCAAGAAATCCCCAAAGCAAGGTTTGCAGGTCACTGTTGGGTCAGTTATGTAAGAGGCCATGCCACTTAGAGGACCCTCAGCACCCAAATGACCCTTGAGACGGGAGGAAAAGGAAGGAAGAACGGATAGAACGAAGGGATAACTCAGTCATTCAAGTGTTTATTGCTTGAATAGGGAGCATTAGCATTAGCATGAGGAACGTGTTTCTGTTTCTGAGGGCATTCTGGGAGATTTGATTGTAATGGGCTTGAACCTGGTAGTAAACCGGTATGAAACCAGTATGTATTGTCTGACCATATGTCTGAATGGACAGAGTGAAGTCCAGTCTAATCATAAGGTTGAATGACCATTGCAGTGTCACGGGCTTATTACTATAGTGGTCACTTGAAGCTCAAATTACATACTGTAAATTTAGACTTGAATAGCTCCCACCTCTGTCTCTCTCTCTCTCTCTCTCTCTCTCTCTCTCTCTCTCTCTCTCTCTCTCTCTCTCTCTCTCTCTCTCTCTCTGTTTGTCTCTCTCTATTTCTCTCTCTCTCTGTCTCTCTCTCTCTGTTTGTCTCTCTCTATTTCTCTCTCTCTGCCTCTCTCTCTCTTTCTCTCTCTCTCTATTTCTCTCTCTCTCTCTCTCTCTCTCTCTGTTTGTCTCTCTCTCTCTCTTTCTCTCTCTCTCTATTTCTCTCTCTCTGTTTGTGTGTGTGTGTCTCTCTCTCTCTATTTCTCTCTCTCTCTCTCTCTCTCTCTCTCTCTCTCTCTCTCTCTCTCTCTCTCTCTCTCTCTCTCTCTCTCTCTCTCTCTCATTTTTCATTTTCACATGATAGTTGGTTTAGAAGATCTCCACCAATGCATGCTTTGTTTGCTTCTATGCTTTGGTGTGGCGCTCCAGAGGCTAATCTAGCTAACAGACAAAGAGTCATGCTAACCACCTGCATAAATCATCTTAAGTAATCCCAGGCAGAGATTGTCGGTCAGGTTTTTGGACTGTGTATGATGTAGTATTGGGTAAATGGAAGACCTAGGGGTCTAAATATCAAAACCTGTTCAACATACAAGGACCAACTAAGCTACAACAATGCTAACATCTGCTAGCTTGCCTATTCTTTGGTTCAACATAGCTGTATCCCAGTTAGCAAGAGGATAGCAGACCACTGTTAGCCCCCTAACACTAAAGGTGGCAGTCCACTGGTGTTTTGTTCAGCGTTTACTGGGCACCCTGCTGGTGGTTAAGCGGCATGTTAGGCAAAATAAAACTTTTCAAGACTCGTTTTTCGCTAGTCCAAGTGACTTATTCGTTCTTTGTTTCTTCCCTTCTTTATCCTGTAAATCAATTTTAGTGTCATTTTATATCATATCGCCTTTTTCTTTCAGTTATGTGTAATATTTGTCTTAGTCTACCAACTAAAATTGAATCCTATGCTCATTTAAAATCTGTTAAAGGTAATTGAAGACTAGTTAGATGTTCCACTCGGAACAATATCCTGGCTGGTCTAAGGGTGGACCAGCAGGGGCAAACAGTCAGTGAGGTACCAACCTAAGTTAGCAGGAAGTTCGAAATTTGAAAAGGAGATGTTTTCTTTGACAAAAGTTGGATCTTAGAAGTTCGTTTTCACCCAGCTTCATTTTTTACCTTTCTAGTCCTCCTTAAATGTCCCACCAGCCGATTATGAGAGTTGGATCATTGCCTCCCAGTACTTTGACTCATCAACTCCCTCGAGCCAAGAGTCAACCCAGACTTCCAGACACACTCAAGAAGAAGTGTTTGAAGAATCGCTCATTTGGAATCAACACCCCGTTGCTAATTCCTAGCACTAAGCTAACAGCTATGCACATTTTGACTGTTTGAGGTTAAAGACTTAAGACTTAATAATGTAATATTTCACCTTGTATATGTAAGTTTTGCAGTGGCTCTTTCAGGAAAGAGCCCTGACGTAGATTGCCTCCCACCTATTGGAAAAGACATATGATTCCATTGTGGTTGGTCAACCTGACACGTTAGACCTTCACTTCAGCTTCTGAAGTTCTAAGTTCTGAAGTTCTTCCATAAAGACCTAGAAGGCCCTGAAGGCTCTCCACTGAACATTACATGCAGGAATACACGCAATTCCTAGCCTTTCTACGCTCCTCAGCAAAGCCGCTACACCCTAACATACACCCCTCATTCCCAATCTCCTGTCCTCACCATCTGATGGTATTGTGAGGGGTTGGGGTGTTGAACACATGCTAAAATTAGTCTATTGATGTAAGCCAGCATTCCAACCCTCAACAGACACACGCTCCCACCCACAGCCCCCCGTTCCACAGTGGGCTGAGTGTAGAGAGGGGAAGAAAGGATACTTGGTCTGGATCGAACTGCCCAGGGTGACCCTTTACCTTCTCTCAGAACTTCCAGGAGCAAGACTCGACTCCACAGGTAAGAGATGTATCTTTCTAGAAGGTATTGGATGGCTTGAGATCTCTGGAAGGTCGGAGAGGGTGGCGTTGTGGGTGAACCACTCGACTGGCTGATTTTCCGTCAAGCTTTTTGTCCCGATAAAAGGCCTAGGATGTTTCCTCACGGCTTTCCTAACCTGCACGACCAGCGTTCTGACTTCCAGCATGCTTCACCTCACACTTTCAGGAGATGTGTTAACAAGCCACGGACATCCTTCACTCATTGCATTGTCATCATCATGCAACTTATTGAAACCTACACTCTTTGGTTCTTTGGGTTCTTTCGGAGAACCTATTTGGGAGACTGTAGGACGGGAAGCTTTCATAGCAATGGAAAGGTCACTCCTAGAAGCTTTGCATCGTATGGAGGTTCATGGGAAGTTCCTTCCTTCTGTATGGAGGAACTTCAGAAAGGTTCCTCACTCCCACACACCTCTTTTACAAAGCTAGTTCTCCAAAGAACCACCCATTGCATGTATTCTTAAGGTAACCAAAGATGGTTCTTCTGTGGTACTGCACACAGAACCCTTTCTGGCACCCTATAGGTAGATGGATTGTTCCCATCAGAACTTCCATTGTAAGCCTACAGCATGATGTAAAAATAGAGGTGTCCACCTTTCATGAAGCTTTTTATTAGGGTCCGGTTGGCACGAGAGCCGTCCGGATGGGATCTGTCGAGTGCTAAATCAAGGTTAGATCCCTCCGTAACATGTTCTACAGCCAGGACACAATGTCCAATCACCAGCCTGAATGATTCATAACACTTAAGCACCATGTGACATCTTGCCATGTTCAACTTGCCATACAACCTCTGCTTATTTTAAGGTGAGTGCTACCTTTGCCCTTTTTAACATGAGCTGGTCAAAGACACATTGCCGATCTCTTTGACGAAAGCCGTTCATCAAAAGAACCGGTCATTGTAAGGTTCTTTCGGGATCCAAAAGTGGTTCTTCTACCATTTTGGCATCTTGATACTGGAGTGTTTCATTGCATTAGGTAATACTTCCACCATATTTCATTCAAAATCCCGGGACTGGTTTGTAGTAAATATGGGAAGAACTGTCATAGAGGTTATGACTGTCATGCACAAAACTTCATGAACCCCATCAAATGACTCATCACATGGTTTAAGTGCATGTACACGGCATGCTTTGTCCCCTCTACAAGGCCTTTTATCAATTGTTATGCAGGGGTTATGGTGCAATGATGAAATTTCAGGCCCATATGTCCAAAATTAATATCTACATACTGGCACTGTTGTAGCAAAACCCCAATTTTCTCCCAACTAAAGCTGCCCATTACTTTATACATGTGGACCAATGGTGAAAATCCAAAAATGACTCAAACTGATATTTAAATCAACTTTAAATATTCAAATTTTACATTAATATAGCTGTTTTGGCTAATGCTGCTATTTCAGAGTTTTGTGGTTTTGTTATAACAGCATCAGCACATAGTACGACTATATACCATATACTCCTGCCTTTATGTATTCCTTTATGTATTCATTCCAGCACCTGACCATTTAAACCCATTAGGAAACAGCACCATGTCACGATTCAGCACGCTTTCGGCCCGCGAGAGGAAGATGCAGGCGGCGGCCATTTGCCGCGAAGTCCACGGCGGTGCCAATGGTACTGATTCTTTGGCAACCTTTCAGTCTGATTCCCCCCTCACCAAACCCTAACCGTAACCACTTGATCTGAAACTCTCTGACCTGGCAACGATTTGATTTGGTAATTTGATTCATTATCGAACGTCACAGAGACTTAATTAGATCATGATTCCTGAAAAAGCAATTCAGTGCATTTTGCAAGCTCAGATTTCATAATGGTTCTATTGCTGTAGATCGTGGTTCAAACTTTTTAGAACTGATTCAGTGAATCGTTCCACTAGCTCACGATTCTTTGGGAAGTAATTCAGTGACGCATGGAAACTTGGCGAGCTTGGCAAGGTGTTGATTGGATTGTGATCACTAGAAAATGATTCAGTGAATCATTAAACCTCACAAGGATCTGATTACAGTTTCTTGAGGAAATGATTTGGGAAATGATTTCATAAGGATTATATTAGATTTTGATTACATTACTTTTAGGAAACCATTCACTGAATCGTATACTCAAGAATGTCTTTAGGAAACATAATCTGTTGATGTGTTGCCTAGAATATGATTCTTTAGAGAAACGAATCAATTAATCATTAATCAAACTTTACAATGCTTTGATTACATTATGATCATTGAGGAAATGATTTAGTGCATCAGGAAATCTCAAATCGATTACTATTCTTTGGGAAACTAATTGACTCAAGAAAACTCAAATCATACTCAGGTGTGATTCAGAAGGAATCGATTCAGTGACTCATGAAAACTCAAACTGTACAATGCTTTGATTACATTATGATTATTGAGGTAATGATTTAGTGCATCAGGAAAACTCAATCGATTACTATTCTTTGGGAAACTAATTTATTCAAGAAAACTCAAATCATACTCAGGTATGATTCAGGAGGAATCGATTCAGTGACTCATGAAAACTCAAACTGTACAATGATTCGATTAGATTACAGTTCTACAGCTAGAAATTCAGTGAATCACGAAATGACAATTCCTACTATGACATGATTCATTTTTGAATCTTTATCAAGTGATTCAATGAATCATGAGAGTCTTTTGAATCATTAAGTACCTTGAAAACACGAACTGAAGAAACTGATTCACTTAAAATTCTTTAATTAGTTTAAACTACTAAATTAGTTTAATTTGATGATCATTTTAATATAATTCAGAATTATTAAAAAAATGAAATATGCAAACATGTTCACCGAAATGAAGCGAAACGCCCCAGAACCGCTACCCCCTTTCAAACTCCCCGACAATCTCAATAACCATTACTTCGAAATGCCACACAACAGCTTGGCTCCAGCCGCCAGCTCGAACCTTCATGTGTCGCGCCACCTGGCTGGCCAACGTTCAGAGAATGCTGGGCCAAGGCTTGGGGAGCAGGTCATGGACACATTCCCCTTCGCTAGCCAAAAATACGCTAGCCGCAGGCTGCTTCGCTAGCTCTAGCAGTGGATCCCTTTGTCGCTGGCGTTTGGAAAAGGTTTATTTTGGGTCTAGTGGTAATGTTGAGGGGGGAAGGGAGCTGGAAGGGTGGTAGGTGGACGGTAGACAACTGTGAGGTGGCTGGAGTGAGGACAGAGTGAAGATCATGGACAGCTGCGACGCTTTCGGGCTCCGCAGCCAAATCTCTTGTAGTTTAGATAGGCACTGACATCCCTGCGGACTTTTAGTTTTTTCAGGGCTGCACTATATAAAACACGGCAAGACACAGGCCTGCATTCAGGTCTGGACTAATACAAGACTGTGGAGATTAGACTAGCTCTGCTTTAGTGCACCCAGCTGATGGGGAACTGGGGTTTAGATACACTGCTATGGAGGCACTTCCATAGTTTCCAGATTTAATTTTGGGCTAAAATGGATTAGAAATACATTCGTGGTGGAGGAGTACATGCAGGGTGTTGTAAGACACAATAGTTCCCAATGAAAACGTGTAATTTCCTGTTTACAGCTATTTTACCATCATTGGATATACAGGATGGTGCATAAAATGGCTGATAGGGATCAGGATGTCTGGTTACCATCACCAACATGGAAAAGAATCCTGAATTATCTCACTTTAAGGTCACCTACACCATAAATTTGCAGGGTTTTGTGAATGGCAATAACTGTAGTATAATATCAAGCTGCACATTTTGATTGCTAATCTATTAGCATTTCAAATAACATTCCTTTATTACCAATCATTCAACTAGATATACCGTGATCTTAAAGACCCCATATCATGGAACGTCTCCAAATCCCTTCTCAACCCAGATATGAAACATTCATCATGACTGTGATGTCACAGCTATTAATACATTTGCATTTGACCTCCTAGTCAATCGCCTTCTACAGTTTGGCACTGCCCATACATGCTACCCAAACTTTCCCAAAGTGCTTTAGGAAGAAGGAAACACAAGACAGCCAATCAGAGTAAAGGACATTTACATATGCCAATTGAAAAAGAGAAATATGTATGATTACTAGTGTTAATACTGAACTAAAGTGAGTGAACGGAATGGGAAGAAACAACCGTTTTGATGGGGTTAGAAATATGGACTGAGGTTAGCATGCTAATCGTAATCAATCGATCGATCAGTCAACCTTTAACTCAGAAAACATTAAGAGAGGCCCTCGTTTACAGTGTATCCAAGAACTGTACAAAAATGAAGGCAATGAAAATTTAAAGTATACATTCATAATTAAAATTATAGAAATATTCTCGAAAAACAGGTATCTCCAAAATGCCAACTTTACAGGAGAGCCCAAAAACCTCATTCAAGTTTAATGAAAGTGAATAGAACCAGACGTCTTTCAAAGTCATTTTGGGCCATTACTGTTGGTCCATACCTCATGAAATTTCTACACAGTGTAAACATCATATCATGTGATCAAATGAGGCATAAAAGTAAAAATCTACAAAAATGGAGATACATGTTTTTCATTGGACAGTGACGATATATAAAATTTTATATATATATATATATATATATATATATATATATATATATATATATATATATATATATATATATATGGCCACAAACTTCATTATAAAGAAATAACAACAATAAGAGAAATCAGGTCTGTATTAAAAGTATCAGTATTAAAAGTAAAGTATTAAAAAGATCGAATCAATAATAATTCATGCTAAAAGTGAGTGAATAAAATAACTGAAAAGAAGAGGAATAATAATAATAATAATAATAATAATAATAATAAAAAATAATAATATTAATGTTAATATTAATAATAATACATTGACAAAATAATAATCAAAATAAAAATTGGAGTAATAAATAAAATAAATAAATAAATGATGTAAATAAAAGTTTATAATAGTAAAATTTTAAAATAAATAAATGAAAAAATAAATAAATAAATGTATTAATTAATAATAATGGTAAAACTAAATAAGGTTATACAAAGTCAACTAAGAGCATGTGGTGACTGAGTGGAGTGTAGGTGGTTAGAGTAGCAATACCACTTTGTACCTGAAGAAGCGATAGGGAGTCACTGTAGCGCTGTAGGACTGGAATCAGGCCAACATGACAGGATGAAGCCTCCTATCAGTCATGTTGAAAGAGCTGTGCCCGGTTAGACAGCTAGCCATGACGGCTGAGACTCTTGGCATGCGATCATTATGACCACCAAACCGTGATACAGAAATAAGCAGGCCAAGAGTTACCTCAGAGTGCTGCCTTCCACCGCTGGAGACACTCTTGGACAGTAAAAGGATGAAGGCTGATGATGAACCCACAGCGTTCCTTCTAGACTGGTAAGGAGTGACGATGGAGGTGGAGCGACTGTGCATTCCCTTGTTTCTTATGATAGGAGCGGCCACCACAGCTATCTGGTGCTACGCTGCCTCCTAAAGCTTGGAGTTTGAATTTGACAGGTAGCATCATCTTGCCGATTACTCCGTCTTCACGTTCACCTTCAGACACACTCACAAGTGATATAAACTAACGGTAGAACATGGGTCCTTTCAAAGGATGGAGGAGGTTTGCATGAGCTAGAGCTGTATATTCAAGATGGCTGCTAGTGTTTTAGTTGGAGAAGAACATACGTGATACTAACGCAAACTAAATGTCTTGAGTGTTTGGTATTAACACCTAACCATCATGAGGTTTACACTGAAATGCAACAGTATCAGTGCTACACACTGTGCGTATACGTTTACTCTATATGGATGGTATATAGCATCTCAGCCTATTGGCGATTTCAAATTTACTCTCTACTGGCACCATCTGGAAGACCTGGTAGATCTAATAGAGGTGTTCCCCATCAGATGAACAGCTGATCTTCAAGAGAAAGGAGAACATCGAGTTCCACACTTGCCTCAGTTCTGAGGACGTCCACAGGTGTTTCTGTCCATCCTTCCACTGTGAGAAGACACCTGAAGACCATGGATCTGAAAGGATGTGTAGCTGTGTAGCCCACACTGATAGGATAGATGGATGTTATGTCGCATCTTAGCCAACTGACGGTCTCAGAATCAGTCAATACTGGCACCATCTGGAAGACCTGGTAGACCCACCAAAGCCTATTAGTTAAACAGCACTTTGGTCTTCAAGAGAGAGGAGAACATCAAGTTCCACTCTTGCTTCAGATCTGAGAACATCCACAGGTGTTTCTGTCCATACCTCCACTTTGAGAGGACACCTAAAGGTCATGGGTCTGAAAGGATGTGTGACTGTATAGTATATAAGTGTAGATCACACTTAAAGGTTTCTTTGGGTGAAGGGGCTCATAGCCGGTTCTCCAGTGGCATAGCTCCAAAGAACCCTCTCTGGCAGCTGTAGTATAGATACCTGTCCCATGGACGTCACGTGACCCATTGTGTAGCATTTATAGAAGGTGTGGTCCCCTATGTGATGTTGTGTGTCTGTAATGCTGGGAAATGCTTGCTGCTTAGGTGATACGATGGACCTTGGCAAAAAGCTCTCCACCCCCAAAGACATCATGCTGGAGGAGCTGTCGCTCCTTTCCAACCGAGGCTCCCGGCTCTTCAAGATGCGCCAGCGCCGGTCGGAGAAGTACACCTTCGAAAGCATCCAGAACGAAGCCAATACAGTTCTCAATGTAAGTACGATGAATGGACATGCGCTGGAGCTGCAAAGCTACCACCGCTAACTTTGCATCGAATGTTTTTTGAGGCTACCTAAGGAAGTCTAGGAGGCAAGTGCCTGATGCACAATGCTTAGAAGCTTCTTTACTGTCGAGCTCCAACAGCCTTGTGGTGGAGCTGCATTGACCAATCCGGGTCCTGGTGACCTACCTTAGTGTTGGACTGATATGCTACAACTGCTCCAGCATATTAGCTTCTTCAGAAGCCCTTGGCTGGATGGCTCGGATGCGTTAGTGTAGGTTTGGTTGGGGTGGTGGGGCAGCATGCTAGATGCTAGGAACTCTGAAGGAAGGTCGATCTCCAAAAGGGGGTTGGTTGGAGACCAGTGAAACACAGAGACTGATTAATTCAACAGTCGAATTGCATTATATATGGATTATGGCCGTATATGCACATCCACTCCTCGTCAAAACATAGCTGCACCCAGAAGGAGTCAACCGACAGGAATGAAAATTGGTAGGTAGGCTTGACATCGTGAAACATGGGAACGGTTCAAGGCCTTATGACTGTACCTGACTGACCCAACAGACATTCGGCGAGCAGTGATGGCCTCCATGAGTCTGTTAGTGCCTACAGCGACTGCCCTTAACACCATGTCAACATCGCCAAAGACTGCAATGGTGTCGTACCAGACTGTCATGGAGTAATCCAGAATGAGTCCCACTGGCGAGTCCCGCTTTTGTCTTGGTGGAGACGACCAACAAATCTGTGTGTGGAGGCACCGTGGTCAGCATCAAAATGAAATGTTTGTTGTTACCGCACCATCTGCAGAACCTGTGTGAGGATATTCAAGATGCATGAGATGGATTATCCCAGGACACCATTAGGAACCTCTACAACATTTGGCATGTTGGGTTAGCAAACATGGCGGCCCAACACCATACTGAGAGACATACTTCTGTAAGTGTAGCTCAATAAATATTGTCCATATCAGTCTAAATGTATCATCAGTTATTGTTCCTGGTCAGCTTTATCTTCCTTCCCAACAGCACCGCAACCCCACACCTCCTTCTGGCTGAAGCTGTTGTTTTGACGACGAGTGTATATCATAAAGGGTGGCAAAATTGCCAAATTGCTAAACTTTAGCGTGATTGACAGCTATTGAAATAAGCTTTCACCATGACAACATTGGAAAACATTTTTTTTCACTTTTATCAGATGAATAAATGTCCATGCTGTCCATCCTTACTAATATATGTTTGATACAAGGGAAATTCATATATGCTAATATATGTCATGCATTGCAAATCAATATATTGCCATATATCACTTTTCTGTATGGGATAAGGCATTTAACTTAGAGACTGTTCTTTACTGTGGTGGTGATGGGGACCATTTGGGCCCAGTCAAACTAAGAAACAGAAAAGGCTGTGAAAGGAGAATGGACAGTGAAGCTTGACAGTTAGCTTGATGCTAGCAGACCACTGAAAATGGAGGCCCTAGTGGAAGTTAGCGTTAACAGAGCGTTAACAGAACGCCATAAATGAAATACTCACTATTAATTGTGTACTGCATATAGAAGTGAATGCTGGTTTCCGTGACTGTCTAAGTGTTTTCATTCATGGTTGATGGTTGATTCACAGTTAGCATCGTCATTCAAGCTATGTGGATATGCTAACTGAGACCTTGGATAAGGCTAGCATGGTACTGTGTTGCTTGAAAGGCAGTCACACATGGGAGATAGCACAGGACACGTGCAGCACGACCTTCCAAATGTTTCCCTTCTGGGGTCAGCGATAGCATGAGCGCTCGCCGGCCCACTTCACTTATCAGCGCCAGTGGACATTCGTGCATGTCGGATTTTGAAATGCATGTAGCCATGCAGACTGGAGGTTTGTGTCCACTCACTGTCCACTCTATTAGACACTCGTACCTTTCTGGTCCACCTTGTAGATGGACAGTCAGAGACGATAGCTCATCTGCTGCTGCACAGTGCAGTGTTGGTCATCCTCTAGTCCTTCAGTGGTCTCAGGACGCTGCCCTCAGGACGCTGCCCACAGGACGCTGTTGGCTGGATAGTACTAGCTGGTGGACTTTTCTCAGTCTGTCTGATCCACTCACACCAGCACAACACACACTAATACATTCCCACAGCGCTAGTGTCACTGCAGTGCTGAGAATGATCCACCACCCATATACTACCTGCCCTGTGGTGGTCCTATGGGGGTCCTGACCATTTAAGAACTGTGCAGCAAAGTATACAGAGTAGCAGTACTTGCAGCACTACAAAGTCAGGATTCTGGCCATACTAGCTTCAGTAGTGCTACACCTGAGAACTTACCTGTAGTGGAGATCAAGGCCTAGGGGCGGTCACTTGTGCTGTTTATCCCCCAAAAAGTATATCCAGTCAGAAACTAACTTTGACTATTCAGTTATATGAGCTATCCCTGCTATTCAGCTATGGAGTCATGCTATGTTCAAGCTATCCCTACTTTCAACATGGCATCCCCAATGGGCAGCTTAATTGTTTAAATGGGCATTTGCCCAGCGGAGGATAGTGTTTCCTTTGCCCTTTAGGCTACATAAATACGTGGGGTGCTTGACAAGGCACACGTAATCAAACTCGAGTAGGCTTAAGAATACAGCCGTAGAGCTTCAGTCATTAACCTTTAAAATGTCCACTCTGTTTGGAGCTAAACTCCTTCAGAGACTCCAGTGAAGGTTCAATCCATGGCTTGAGGGCATACCAGGGGCTTACATACTAGACTTTGGGTTTTAACATGGAGGGATCAAGGGTCACGGGCATGCAGTACTGGTTTCTGGGCTATGAATTTGTGGACAGATATTTCTGCGGATTTTATATTTTGAAAATAACATCAGTGTAAACTTTATTATGTCACTACGTCTTAATGAACAAGGTGTCAAGCTTAGCCCAACCTGATTGTGCCATCTCTACCAATCGGCAGAGGTGGGTTAGGTTAAACTACTAGAGGTAACTGAGTCTTTCAGTAGATATGCCTTTATTGTTCTCATCCATAGAGGATATTGATATAATCTTCTTCTTGGTACAAATGGTTTGTCCCAGAGTTTTCATGATACCGACACCACTGTAGCTCCAGAATGGTCAGTCTGATCAGGAATGGTTTGTTTGTGTACAGTTTTGTTGTTTTGTTGTTTTTTATCCCAGTAAGAATGAACGGGCTGAAAAAGTGCACGGCCATCTACTGTCCCCCTGCCTGATGGACAGACTGAGGAGGCAGAGAGATAAAATGTTACATATACATTCTATTTGTGCTGATGGTTTACAAATTACTGCATAACGTTTTTGGTATAGAGTTTATGCTGCTGTTTCTTCTGGAAAGAAATTTCAGCTTTCACTGATTTCAGATCACCAGTCCATGACAGAATTCTCTTACTCTGTGTCTCCTGCTGTTTTCTCCCAGAGCGAAGATCAGACTAATGCTGAAAATGCAGAAACCAAATCTAAAACACCTCCAAACACGCCCGACACCCGAAACGCAGCCAACCCTGAGCAGATCGCACCAGGTAAGTGGACACACGTCTTTTAGAGATAGATAGATAGACAGACAGACAGACAGACAGACAGATAGATAGATAGATAGATAGACAGATAGATAGATATTTATATAGATAGACAGACAGATAGACAGACAGACAGATAGATAGATAGACAGAAAGATACATAGACAGACAGACAGACAGACAGACAGATAGATAGATAGATAGATAGATAGATATTTAGACAGATAGATAGATATTCAGATAGACAGACAGATAGATAGACAGACAGACAGACAGATATTTAGACAGATAGACAGACAGACAGAGAGATAGATAGACAGACAGATAGATAGATATTTAGACAGATAGATAGATAGATATTTAGACAGACAGACAGACAGACAGACAGACAGATAGATAGACAGACAGACAGACAGACAGACAGACAGATAGATAGACAGACAGACAGACAGACAGATAGATAGATAGATAGACAGAAAGATACATAGACAGACAGACAGATAGACAGACAGACAGACAGAGAGATAGATAGACAGACAGATAGATAGATATTTAGACGGATAGATAGATAGATATTTAGACAGACAGACAGACAGACAGACAGACAGACAGACAGACAGACAGACAGACAGATAGATAGATATTTAGACAGATAGATAGATAGATAGATAGACAGACAGACAGACAGACAGACAGACAGATAGATAGATATTTAGACAGACAGACAGATAGATAGATATTTAGACAGACAGACAGACAGACAGACAGACAGATAGATAGATAGATATTTAGACAGACAGATAGACAGACAGACAGACAGATAGATAGATAGATATTTAGACAGACAGACAGACAGATAGATAGATAGATATTTAGACAGACAGACAGATAGATAGATATTTAGACAGACAGACAGACAGACAGACAGACAGATAGATAGATAGATAGATATTTAGACAGACAGACAGACAGATAGATAGATAGATATTTAGACAGACAGACAGATAGATAGATATTTAGACAGACAGACAGACAGATAGATAGATAGATATTTAGACAGACAGACAGATAGATAGATATTTAGACAGACAGACAGACAGACAGACAGACAGACAGACAGACAGACAGATAGATAGATAGATAGATAGATAGATAGATAGATAGATAGATAGATAGATAGATAGATAGATAGATGGAAAAAGAAAGTTCATAATGTTGTATCTCAGTACGGTTATGGGAACATGGGATCCTGGAAGCATAGTGAACACTGGGTGAACCAGGGAACAGGCGGGCCTGGGGCACATGGAGATGGCCCTGTCACGAGTCAGTCAGGACAATGACTGGAGCGTGACTGGAGTCCGAGTTGATAACTTGAGTCCCCGTCTCTGCAGTGTCCTACTGCGCACAGCAGCAACCCATTGAGTTCTCTCTCGGAATATCCCCGAATCCAATCCGACGTGCTTTCTGAGCGGTTTGAGATCAGAACCGCAGGGGTCCGTCTGCGGCGTCAAGAGGGTCTTCTCATATAACGTGTTCCAACACACGAGCGCGCGCACACACACGCAGTCTCCTCAACGGGGACATGATGATGGTAGCACTTTGTGTCATGCAGGATTAGATCAGTTTTGTGCTTGCCTCCCACTCTCGGCACTCTAAGCTTCTCCCTGCGCTGTGCGGGAGACGGCACACGCTTCCAGAAGCTTCTTTTTATCTCGTGCGGGAGAGAATGTGGAGTTAGAGGAAGGGATGAGAGCACTGGGGATTGTTCTAAGCCTCCAGCTCCACTCCTGCCTCCAGTGCTATTTAGGGACTTAGGCAAACGATGAAATAATCACAGAGGATTTTGTGATTATTCATATGTGTGTTAGCGGCACTAACTTACACACCCATCATCCACAGAGTAGCTCCACCCAGAAGGAAGGGTGGGGTTGCAGTGCAGTTGGGAAGGAAGATAAAGGATACCAGGAACAATCAATGATGATAAATTTAGACTGATTGGAGCATGGAACTGTAGAGGTTCCTGATGGTGTCCTGTGACAATCCATCCCATGCAGCTTGAATATCCTCACACAGTTCCTGCAGATGGTGCGGTAGGGGGCGGAAGTGGTGTGACACCAGGTCTTCGATCTTGGTGCTGACCATGGTGCCTCCACACACAGATTCCCTGGTCGTCTCCACCAAGACAAAAGCGGGACTCGTCTCTGAAGATGACCTTCTGCCCTTCTGAGTCACTTCATGACAGTTTGACTCGACACCACTGCAGTCTTTGGAGGCGGTGATGTGGTGTTAAGGACAGTCGTGGTAACGGTATTCGTGCATGTGGTCCTGTGTTGTGCAGCCGTCTACCGATGGTGCTGGCACTAACAGGATGGCTCATGGAGGACATCACTGCTCACTGAATGTCCACAACTATGGCTTTCGGGTCACTTTGCGGGTCACCACTTTTTTGGTGGGTGATCCATGGTTCACGTAGGTCTCCCAGATCCTTTATGTTGCTGGTTCCATGGTAATATCGACCGGTATGGTGTATATATCGTCGCTGTCCAAAGAAAAACAAGTATCTCCAAAATGGCAACTTTACAGGAGAGGCCAAAAACCTCATTCGATTTTAATGTAAGTCAATGGAACCAGACATCCTTCCTAGCACTTCTGGGCCATTTCAGTTGGTCCGTCCATCATGCAAATCTCACAGTGTGTAAACGGCAGCGGCTGTTTTCAAATGATGCATAAAAGTCAAAATATGGAGATACATGTTTTTCATTGGACAGCGACGATATACACCTAGTAAGACCATCACGCTTCCTGGAGCTCTACGATGCGACCCTCTCAGTGGATTGGAGAATGTAGAGCACACACAGCAGGACGACCTTGTATAGTCAGTCAGGTACAGCGATAAGGCCTGTCCTTGCTCCCATCACATGCCCAGCCGAACGTGAAGCTTGAGTCATTGGCATGTCTCACAATGTCAAACCTACCCACCAATTTTCATTCCTGTCGGTTGATTCCTTCTGGGTGCAGCTATCTTGTTGATGGATGAGTGTACGTATATAGTACATACTACAGATTTCCTCCGCATTTCAGGCTACGGTGGCCCCCTGAAGGACGTCCCACCTGAGAGGTTCAACGCCACTGCTCTGCCCAAGTCCTACCACTCACCCTGGGAGGAGGCTATCATCAATGACCCTGCGCTGGCCGATACTCTCCAGCTGAGGATGCCTGTGCCCGAACCGAGATCAGATATGCCTGATTACAAGAGCTTTAACAGGTACA
Source organism: Prochilodus magdalenae (assembly GCA_024036415.1). NCBI lineage: Eukaryota > Metazoa > Chordata > Actinopteri > Characiformes > Prochilodontidae > Prochilodus > Prochilodus magdalenae. The sequence goes on along the minus strand of JAMWET010005344.1, from coordinate 11,052 downwards.
GCTTCCACCCTGGATGCATAGCACAGTTGCCTCAATGTATGCACTGAACATCAGTTAAACTGAACGCTGTTAGCTTTTTAAGACAGCCTGGTTAGTTATGTACCTAAAAACGGCCAGTCGTTCTCTACAGGACATGGTGGTCCCCTTCCATGTTCACAACTAGACGGCCCAGTCAGTTTAGGGCTAAATGCAATTCACTGCCCACATATGAACTCTCTTACGGGTGGCGTCTTCCACTTACAGTAGAGTCCCTCTCATTGTCCTTTCCCTTCCTAGATTTGCAGTTCCATCAGTTCCACAATCATTTTCTCAGATCCTGGTTGTAAAGATCACTTCCGTTTCAGCTAGCCAACTGGTGTCAGCGCTGCAGATTAGCTGACTAGTTGCTGTGGATCATGGTCTTAGCTAGCATTAAGCGTCTGTTGCTAATCTGAACATTCCTAGCCAAATAAGGTTGTTAGCAATGCAGTGTTTGAAAGCTAATGTTAGCTGAACTTAGCCAGCTAATGCTAGCTCAAACATCCTACCTGGTTTAGCCAACCTAAAAGAACCCATTTTTCATAAATAATTCTGCGTAAGGTAAAAAAAACAAGGCTGAAAACTATTTGTGTTCTGCAAAACTGCAATTTTTCCTCAGTGCCATTCCCGGTATTCCTTCTTAATGCTACAATGTTAACAAACGTGTTGTTTATAATGCTAAATGTATACAAATATATACAATTACAAATGTGTGGGAACGTAGGAATGGGAACCTGTAAAAAAAATCACAACTTCATTATCTTGTTCCCACAAATTACTAAGCCATGGTCAAAACATAATTGTCTTATTCCCATGTCTAACTAAGCTGCAGCCATGATTTAATGAACTCATTCCCATGCCTTACTAAGTTGTGGGCACAGCTTAATCATTTTGCTCTCAGGTTTTTCTCAGTTGTGGCCAGGACTTAATTATCTCATTCCCCTGCCTTACTAAGTTGTGGCCACGACTTAATTATCTCATTCCCCTGCCTTACTAAGTTGTGGCCCGGACTTAATTATCTCGTTCCCCTGCCTTACTATATTGTGGTTAGGACGTAATTATCTCATTCCCCTGTCTTACTAAGTTGTGGCCAGGACTTAATTATCTCATTCCCTTGTCTTACTAAGTTGTGGCCGTAACTTAATTATCTCATTCCCCTGCCTTACTAAGTCGTGCTCAGGACTTAATTATCTCGTTCCCCTGCCTTACTAAGTTGTGGCCAGGGCGTAATTATCTCGTTCCCCTGCCTTACTAAGTTGTGGCCAGGACGTAATTATCTCATTCCCCTGCCTTACTAAGTTGTGGCCAGGACTTAATTATCTCATTCCCCTGCCTTACTAAGTTGTGGCCAGGACTTAATTATCTCATTCCCCTGCCTTACTAAGTTGTGGCCAGGACTTAATTATCTTGTCCCCTGCCTTACTAAGTTGTGGCCAGGACGTAATTATCTCGTTCCCCTGCCTTACTAAGTTGTGGCCAGGACGTAATTATCTCGTTCCCCTGCCTTACTAAGTTGTGGCCAGGACTTAATTATCTCATTCCCCTGCCTTACTAAGTTGTGGCCAGGACTTAATTATCTCGTTCCCCTGCCTTACTAAGTGGTGGCCAGGATGTAATTATCTCATTCCCCTGCCTTACTAAGGAGTGGCTATGACTTAATTATCTCATTCCCCTGCCTTATTAAGTTGTGGCCAGGACTTAATTATCTAATTCATTTGCCTTACTAGGTGGTGGCTGTGACATAATTATCTTGTTCCCATGTCTTAATGTCCATAAATACTTATTTCATTCCCACATCTTACTCAACTTAACTATCTCATTCCCTTACCCTGCTTAGTTATGGCCATGACTTAATTATCTCAGAAATATTCTGCATCAGGCAAACAAAGTGAATCGAAGAGGTTTGATTGGAAATGCTACATGGTGGAGAAGCTTACCGACTCTGGTTCCTTCACAGTGCTGGTGGTGATTTGAACCAGGGGTCATTATGTCTTCAGCACTAGTGTAGCTATTTTGTTAACTATCCAAACCCACCAGTGAGCCTACATGTGTCTTCTGAGCGTTTGGTGCTAATGGCATATGCTAATAGGAAATCAGAATCTTAACACCATTGTGAAATGATACCTCAAGCATCAGGCAGTGTAGACCTCTCAGACGTCTGGTTCCCATCACCACCACAGTACTGAATTTCAATCTGAGCGTCTCGAACCAAACCCCTCCGAATAACTTTGTTGGTATCTACGATCTTAAATTAGGTCGAAATCTGGATAGTAAAATGGGTGGAATCTCTGGTGGATATGCTTCTGGATTGACGGCACTCTTCGATTGTAAACTGGAATGCTGGTGTGTAGAAATGAGTCCAAAGCTTTGTAGACCACTCTTGATCCCCAAGTGCCAAACGGAACCAGAGGATTGGCTCTTCTTGGGAACGTCTCCCAGGCCTTTTATTATTGAACTGTGTGTACTCTCTTCATATTAAAAGTCCCTAAAACTGTGAAAGTCTGTATGTGCCTCGCATTTCCATGTCCCAGTCTCATAACTACCAAGCCATATCAAAATTATCAATGGGAGTCTATAGCTGAATAGCATGACCAAGCGCCTGTCTACATATAAAACTGTGTTGTAAATCAGGTGAACACTGTAACGGTCAGTTCACCATGGATAGCTTTATTAAGCCAGTCTGGATCAAGGTGTATAGATGTTTGAAGGGTCTGGATCATGGTGGAGGCAAAGCTGAATATTTGCCCACCAGCTCCTTCTTGTGGTCAGCAGCTGCAGGGAGGGTCCACTGAAGTCACACCATAAACCTAATCTGCTGTGTGTCGCATCACAGCTGATCCAGCTGTCCTGACATTGCCAGTTATGTCTTTTCTTCTAAATGTTCATTTAGTTTAAATATTTATATATTTTATTTGTGATTTTAAAAGCAGAGTTACATCACTTCCTGTTCTCTGTGTTCTTACTGAAGGTATTAGTAGCTTCCAATAAGCTGCCTTACTAAATTGTGGACAGGATTTAATTATCTTGTTCCCATGTCTTAATAAGTTGTGGACAGGACTTGATTATCTTGTTCCCATGTCTTAACAAGTTGTGGACAGGACTTCATTATCTTGTTCCCATGTCTTAACAAGTTGTGGACAGGATTTAATTATCTGGTTCCCATGTCTTAACAAGTTGTGGACAGGATTTAATTATCTTGTTCCCATGTCTTAATAAGTTGTGGCCAGGACTTACTTATCTTGTTCCCATGTCTTAATAAGCTGTGGCTAGAATTTAATTATCTCATTCCCCTGCCTTACTAAATCCTGGCCTTGACTTAATTATCTTGGTCTTGACCAAGGTGTCAAGGTGTTTAATTGCCATGCCTTACTTCATTATTTACCTCAGTATTATATGTTACTACGTAGGCATGACTTAATTATCTTGTTCTCACACATTACTAAATCATGGCCATGATTTAGTTATCTCCTTCCCATACCTGTTAACAGGAAGTGATTATTTCATTCCCTTGCCTTACTAAGTTGTTGCCAGGTTTTAATTATCTTGTTCCCATGTCTTAGTAAGTTGTGGCCACACCTTATTTAGTCATAGTCAGAAATCTCATTACTAAGTCATGCCATGACTTAATGATCTTATTCTAATGCCTTACTAAGTTGTGGCCATTACCTATTAATCTTATTGTTACACGTTGCTAAGTTGTGGGCACAACTTAATTATCTTGTTCTCACTCCTTATTCAGTCATGGCCATGACTTAATTGTCTCATTTACAGACTTTACTAAGTTGTGGTCATGACTTGATCATCTTGTTCCCACACTTTACTGAGCCATAGATGTGGTTAAATGTGATCTACAGCAGTGTCGGAAACCACATAAGCAAGTCTGTTCAGTAGCGCTGACCAGATCTTTGTTGTTCCCAGGGTGGCCACACCATTCGGAGGCTTTGAGAAAGCCCCCCGCGGCATCACCTTTAAGATCCCGGAGATAGACCTGAACCCTCCGAGATACCCAGAGCTCCAGGACCCCGCGGTCAAGCGGCCCACCTTCAACAGGACCGCCCAGGGCTGGATCTCTGACGGTGTGCCCCTCATCCTCCCAACCGTCCCGCTGGAGCCCCCGGAGATCCCTGAATCTGACGACCTGTAATCGGGACACGGCACCCGTACTGCGGTAGAGGGTCTGAGTAGGGGTTGGTCCCCCCCAGTCGCTGCTCCAGAACCAGTTCTGTTTCTTAATACTGAGCTGGTTTTGGAACAGTGCCAAAAGGGCAAGAGTGGGTGCCTCATTGGTTCACCGTGAAGTAATACGTCCAATGTAGCGGCAATGCTAGCATCATGACATAACCCGAAGCTAATTACTACATACTATCATGCAGCATTAACAGCAGCAAGCGGCAGCAGACAGACCGTCAGCGGAACGCAAAACCACCAGCTGCCATTTTGTGATGAACGGACCAATAGAAAGGTCCAGAATAAAATCATGCTACATTAAAATACTTTAAATGTATTAATATAAATATTTTCTGCTACTATTGTTACTATTTGGAGACTCATAGGTTGGTTACTAATGATATGTATTAAATACCATAAAATATAGGGCATATACAGTATTCTAAATATTTATAATAGATATTTACTGTATATTATAATATATGAACTGAACATAAAAAGAATATGCATAATTTGTGGTTTACATTTCCAGTGAAAATGGTTGTTTAAGGGGGGGTGGAGGTTTGGACGTCTCCCAGTTACTGGCTAATTTGACTGGAAATTAAAGAAATTATTGGTGTGTATATTACAGATACATACATACATATTAAAGGAGCAATATGTAAGATGGTGAAACCTGTTACATGCATACGTCAAACATCAAACAGAATAAGGGGAAATGAAATGAATGAATGGTTTTTATTTTACAGATTTCTATCTATCTATCTATCTATCTATCTATCTATCTATCTATCTATCTATATATGTATATATATATACACACAGACATTGCTTCTTTTATATATATAAATTATATATATTAAAGAAGCAATATGTAAGATAACGCCACCTGTCGAATTAATACTTCAAACACATAGGGGGCGACATAGCACCACAAATTTGCACTGTCCACCCACATTTTAAGAAAATCACAGTCCACCCTCCAGGAACGTCTCTTGGACTTTCTTTGGAAAGCAGCATCGATGTTAACTCTTGTTCTGTTTCTATTTATATCACTTCTTTTGCTAGGTGGGCTAGGTGGTTAGCATGCTAACTTCAGTAGATATCTTTAAGGCATGATAAATAAGACCTCTTTTGCATACTGTCAAACTGTTACTGTCTTCATATGCTGTCGATAATTTGAGTTATTTTGGATTTTATAAAATTCACTATAAAATTCACATATTGCTCCTTTAAAGTTGAAAATACTGTTGTTTTCCTTTACATAAGATGTTGTGATACAACAATGATAGAAGTAACGTTATAATGAAGTCCACAGTAGGAACTAGTCATAGAATAGTAACATAATACAAAGTTATTAGATTAATAATAGTACATATTATATTAGATTTGAAGCTTTATAGTCAAAAATGTACCCTAGAAATAGCAGGGTAGTGAAGCAGGCGTCTATAAAACGATGTATGTAAACTTTACAGTAGATATTAGATATTGGTTTGTCTGCGTACATGTACATGTATTAGAAATATATATTAATAATAGATTACAATAGAGAATAAAGAGAGTTTATGATGTGTTATTGATGTGTACAGAACATATCAGAGCTGATTATGTATGCTTGATTAAAGAGCTGCTTTCAGAGCTGTTATTTTTCAGTATTTATTGATTAGTGTTAATAACCAGCACATGTTGTTTGATTGCGAACATTAGTCCATGTTGGGAAAACAGTGTGGTTAAATGAATATTACATATAACGGGATGTTACAACAGGAAGTTGTAATCTGTTTAGTCCAAAGAGGGAAAATACTGTAAATAGGAAAGTGCTGAATTCTGTTTTTTAGCTGGTTTCTACTGTAAAAAAAAAAAGTCGCTTTTTGGCGGTTGCTGTTGAGGCAGTGGATGTGCTTCCTGCTAGTGTGTGTTTAGTATGATGGAGTTTGAGCTTGTGCTTAATTATTCATTTGAGTTTATGTAAGGTTGTGGTGTAAACTCTGAAACTAATCAATAAATCAATCTGCAATTATACATGATGGACCAGTTAAAGTTATTGGAACATGACAAAGTTGATCCTTGAAAATACAAAATTTCTAGTTTGTACACACACAAACACACACACACTCAAACACACACACACACATTTAAACACACAAACACACACACACACATTTAAACACACACACACACACACACACACACACTCAAACACACAAACACACACACACACACACACACAGACACACACACAGACACACACACACACTCAAACACACACACACACACACACACACACACACACACACGCAAACAAACCGACACACACACACACACACACACACACACTCAAACACACACACACACACACTCAAACACACACACAGACACACACACACACACACACATACACACACACACTCAAACACACACACACACACTCAAACACACACACACAGACACACACCCCCCTTAAACACACACACACACACACACACACACACACACACACATACACACACGCACACACATTCAAACACACACACTCAAACACACACACCCACACACTCAAACACACACGCACATACGCACACACACAAAAACACACACACACACACACACACACCCACACACTCAAACATACACACACACTCAAACACACACACACACACACACACACACACTCAAACACACACACCCACACACTTAAACACACACACACTCAAACACACACACACAAACACTCAAACACACACACTCAAACACATCCTGGCCACCTTTATCTCCCTTCCCAACAGCACCGCAACCCCACACCTTCTTCTGGGTGCAGCTGGGTGTATATCCAAGCGAAGTTGCACCACCTGTTTAAGATGTTTGCTAATTTCACAGTGTCTCCAGTCTTACATTTCCCCCAACTATTTAGAAGCACGTTCAGGCGTCTATCTGAGAGCGAGTGGCTATTATACACAGCACTGAAGTTGGGTTTGTACTGGTTTCTTTCTAAAACAGGCAGAAGTCTGGGTTTAACACTGTCCTGTAGCTCAGCCATTGTTGGGAATTGGGCTTGTAATGTAACTGCATTTCCCAGTAGAGGATAAACTATCAGTGATTAACGGGTTTGGATGTCCGGCTTTCAGGTCCCGTCTTCAGTCTGCTCTGGTTACAACCCCAACAGCGCGAGACAGCTGCGCCTGCGTCCGCTAACACCAGCTATTTATATTTAAAGGAGACAGAAGTAGCCTTGGATCTGGCACCTCCTGCGCTAGGGTTACAATAAACAGACGCTCGTGAGCTTCCAGACCATCAACAACAGCGTTCTGATTGCTTCCCCTTCACCGAATACCCGACCGGGAATTCTCCCTATAAATCCTACACAAACAGGTTCAGGTTATAACCCACATAAGCAGAGCTCTATCAGACTTACTAACCCTGTTCTTCAGTGGTCAGGACCCCCACAGGACCACCACAGAGCAGGTATGATGTGTGTAGTGGGTCATTCTCAGCACTGCAGTGACACTGGCGTGGTGGTGGGGTCTTAGTGTGTGTGGTGCTGGTGTGAGTGGATCAGACACAGCAGTGCTGCTGGAGTGTTTAGACACTGTGTCCACTCACTGTCCACTCTATTAGACACTCCTACCTCGCTGGTCCACCTTGTAGATGGACAGTCAGAGACGATAGCTCATCTGCTGCTGCACAGTGCAGTGGTGGTCATCCTCTAGTCCTTCATCAGTGGTCACAGGACTCTGCCCACAGGACGCTGTCCACAGGACGCTGCCCACAGGACGCTGTCCACAGGACGCTGTTTGGCCTGGATAGTTTTGGTTGGTGGACGATTCTCAGTTCAGCAGTGGCACAGAGGTATCCTGCAGCACTGTTGGACAACTCAGTGTTGGTAGGGTGTTAGGGTGTGTTGGTAGGGTGTGAGTGGATCAGACACAGCAGTGCTGCTGGACACCTCAGTGTCACTGCTGGACTGAGAATCGTCCAGCAACCAAAACCACCCAGCCCAAAAAGTGTCCTGAGGGCAGCGTCCTGTGGGCAGTGTCCTTTGACCACAGATACAGAACCAGAGGATGACCAACACTGCACAGTAGCAGATGAGCTAGCGTTTCTGACTGTCCATCTACAAGGTGGACCAGCAAGGTAGGAGTGTCTAATAGAGTGGACAGTGAGTGTACCACCACCAGCAGGCTTGAACTTAGGTTAAGGCTTATATACAAAGAACTGACTCCATTCAAGTCCAGTTGGATTGAATAGGCGTTCAGTGGAATGCTTGTTGAATGGCAGTTGGTGTAAGCTGGTGTGGAAGCCAGTTTGCAAACCGCCAATGAAATTTTAAGCTAACGAGGTCATGTGACCCCTGGGTTTCTCATAATAACCAGTGTCACGGATCGGACGAACTCATCGAGGCAGAACGCTGGCTCAACCAACACTGCACTGCCCTTTTATGCATCCATGCACATTTCAATCAGGTATTTGCACCATTTAGTCAGAGATGGGGAAGGGATGGAGTCCGAGGTGCGATGGAGGTCACCTTCCAAGTGATGTGCTGAATTAATGATGATGTTCCAGGAAGAATCTACAGTTGACAGGAATGAGATGTGCAAGGAATCAACCAACAGGAATGAAACTTGGTGGGTAGGTTTGACATTGTGAGACAAGTCAATGATTCGAGTTTCACGATCTACCGCACTTGTGATGTAAGCAGGGACACTCCTTACCTCTGTACCTGACTGACCCAACAGCCACCATTGCAGACATTCTGCGAGCATTGATGTCCTAGTGCCGGGACCATTGGCAGACAGTACATGCACACAGACCATTATGACGACTGTCCTTAACACCACGTCACCGTCACCAAAGGATGCAGTGGTGTCGTGCCAGACTGTCATGGAGTGACTCAGAATGGCAGCGGGTCATCTTCAGTGATGAGTCCCACTTTGGTGCTGGTGGAGACGCCCAAAGAATCCGTGTGTGGAGGCACCGTGGTCAGCACCCAGATGAACGGCTTGTTATCAGACACCACACGTCCAAAAGGCCTGGTGTCACTCCACCTCCACCCCTAACGCACCATCTGCAGGAACAATGGTGGGATATTTGTCAGCTGCAATGTAATAGATATACCACGGACACCATTAGGAACCTCTACAGCTCCATACCGAGACGTCTGGCATGTTGGGTTAGCAAACACGGCGGCCCGACGCCATACTGAGAGACAGACTTCTGTATGTGTAGCTCAATAAATATTGATCATATCAGTCTAAATGTATCATCAGTTATTGTTCCTGGTGACCTTTATCTTCCTTCCCAACAGCACCGCAACCCCACCCGTCCTTCTCAGAGAGGGAGACGCTGTATCTGTGTGTGGTGTTGATGGAAGCTAACTGGTGAGGTATTCTGTTTAGACACCGGATCTTTCTGTGAGCCATAGATGCACAGTTGTGTCAGTATCTATATAAGGGGACTAATAAAGATTTTATAGGGCCCGGTCATCACGGACTGCCCTATGCGATGGGCCCCAGTGCGATTACGATGCACTTTGTCGTCCGGCATTAGCATTGTCAGGCATTAGTGTGCTGTTGTCACTTTAAGCTGTTTAATTTTAACCCAGCGAGACAACAGCACGAACCGAGGGGTGACAAATGTCTTGTAGGCCTGAGGAACCTCAGTGGAACCCTCGAAACCTGAGTGGTATACTGAATGGAAAATCTGGGAAATAAATATTATAACCTGGCTTCGAAAGTGCTGATCAGATCCATCTGAGAACTAGGTGGGCGTGGCTAATAATCAGCTTGATTGGCAGCTCCCTGTCCAACATTCCTAGCCTGCTCAGCCCCTCTTATAAAGCTAAAATCATTGTCCAGCTTTTAGGGGACGTAACTGGACAAGTAAAATCCCAGATGAACACAGGTGTAGACAGATGGATGGACAAACAAACAAGTGGACTGGACAACTAGTGAAGGAACAAATGAACAGATGAATGGATGGATGAAAGAATACAATGAAACAACATGGAAAAGAGCAAATAAACAGACTGTAGATGGACAAACAGACAAACAAATTGACAGAGAGGGCAATGCTCAAAGGGAGAGAGGAACAGATGTGTAGACGGATGGATGAATGGAAGAACGAACGGACACATAAAACAACCGGCAAAGGAATGGACAAACTGACAAACAGACTGACAGACGAATGAACCAATCAATGAATGAATAGATGAGTAACAGTGTGGTGTATGATACAGGAACAAATGTATGACGGAACAGTGTTGGTGTTGATACATGGAATGACGTTATGAATGGGGGTGGTGGGGTGGGGGGGGGGGGGGGGGAGGGAGAGTGTTGTGTATGTATAGAAGGAATGAACGGATTAAGGAACAGTGTTGTGTTGTAAAGGAATGAAAGTTTTTAAAACTCAAAAAAAAAAATAAGGAACAGTGGTTGGTGTGATGGATAAAGAAATGAACGTATGAAAGAAGAGTGTTGGTGTATGGATCGAAGAATTATACGTAGAAGAAGAGTGTTTATGTTAGATAAAGGAATGAATGTATGAAGGACCTGTGTTGATGTTGATGACATTGAATGATGTGGGCACACAGGGGGGGGGGGTGTGTGTTGGTGAAATTGAAAAAAAAACAAAAGTAAAGGGATGAAAAAGGGGGAGACGAAGGGAGAGCAGCAGAGAGAGCGGGGGAGGGGGGAGGGCGGAGGGGGGGTCTCCTGTGAATTCACGTCTCTCTTTTGAGCTCTCCCTGCTGCAGTTATCTATGTAGTTAGGTCCTATTAGAATTTTTCATATTTCGTTTCGCTAGTCTTTTCTACTCTCCTTTTCCCGCTTTGCAGCATATATATTAGCTAAAATCGGTGTGTTATGCGGGTG